>PVKA01040620.1:0-18647 GCA_004027165.1 Ctenomys sociabilis | reverse complement strand
GCCCTTCTAGTCTCATCTTGTAAGGAAGAGACAATACACGTAAGTCAGAGGCCCACTTGCATCAAGAGGCAGCAAGGATCATTCAGGGAAAGGAGTTCTGGTTAAAGGGCACCCAGTATATACTGCTGTGGCCGGCTGGTATGCACACGGACTGCGCTGGCTAAATTGCCTTCGAGTTCACTTTTGGAACCAAGAGCCAAGTTTCCAAGTTCACACCCACGTGGTCAACACCTGACTCACCAGCACCTCTGGCAGTTCTAAGTAGAATACAGAAGGTATCACAGTCCTCATGGGGGGAACCTAAGCTCCCTGCTGATGGGATCTGATGTGATCCGCCATGAACAACCTAAGCAGTGACAAAAATACTACATAACCACACGAAGCAGTTCGGGCAGGGCTGATAATCTCAAGAATTATTCTCCTGGTCTGCACTTCAGGGGCGTATATTTGCAGCTGTTTACTTTCCTACTCTTTTGTCAGACCCTAAAGTATGATCAGTTCTGTTCTAGGGTGAAGAAACTGAGTACAGCTGCAGGAAGTAAGGCCAACAATCTGGAGCTAGGTCCTAAAAAGGCAAGAATGGAAACTCACTTGAGGTCTTCATGTTAAGCAACTTGTGATAACCTCAACTTTTTTGGGCAAAAACTCAACTCTTCATTTTTCAAAAACACCTGCCATGCACCTCTGAGGAGTGAGTCCTTGGTGCCAAGGCTGCTTCCAGGCTTAGGGGACACGAGTGCCAGATGTGAGGGTACCCTGCCCACAGCTCCCAGGCTACGTTCGGGCTTCACCTTCATTGCCTGACAGCGCACAGTGCAAAGCGCAGAGGGCTCTCCAGCAACTCTCCAGATAGTGCACTGCCCCACTGACAGGGCGGGGTTTCAGGTATCACTCATCTTTCTGTGTATCTTCTTGTTTGCAAAAAATAGAGATAGAAGTCCTACTCCTGAGCTTGTTCAGAAGATTAGATAGGTAAAGCACTTTCACTGCTGCTATTACTCCAGACATACACATGAATAAAGCTGACTCCTGTATAGTGGCAAAAGCTTTAAAAGGCAAAATGGCTCACACTTCCATTCCTCTGAACATCCCTTCCCATCTTCATGCATAACGAAAGCTGACAGAGGGAATGGTGCCACCAAAAATGTCTGTCAGGCGGATCCTGTGCTTGGTGCTAAGGACAAGTGTGTGGTTCCCTCAAGCAACCCAGCAAGGAAAATGAGACATCAAGCAGATAACACATGCACTTTGCTACATCCAGAGACGCAGCAGATAGCAAGGAGAGCATGGCTAAGGCCCGAAGCTGGGAATACGGGAGGGCACTCCGGAGGAAGTGGACGGAAATGCGCATCTGCAACTCCCCAAGAAGCCTGGAAACAATTAGACGGGAGGCAGGGTGCCAAATCTTAGCAGCTTTGTGGGGCCTCGATGGATGAAATTGTATGGAGGGAAGGAAAAAGGTTTCGTTTTTTATCTGGCGCAAGACTAAAATTCCAGAATTAATGACTTTTCATTAGATGACATCCTTGACATATGAAGCAATCTGGAAAGCAGTGGGACCTGGAGCCCTTGGGTTAGGCTAAAGACCTCGTGGCTGCCATGGCCCAAGACGACACCACACAAGGACAACTTCCCCAGCACAATGCAATTATTGAGGTCGGGACTCTCTGACTGTGGTTCTCACATGCTGCCAGAGCTTATCCGCAGGTAGTAGCTGCAAGGGGCGAAAACGAACGCACTGCCCCCGTCAGGGCCTCGCGGTCTGCTGTGGAAGCAGAACACTGCGCGCAGAGCTCAAGGTACGACAGGACGGGTGCACTTACAGGGACCACACTCTGGGGAAGGCCGCGACCTCCTCCTGCGTGTACTCGTCCAGGCGCCGGGGCACCTTCCGGGGCTGAGGGAGCTCCTCCACCAAGTTCCTGAGGAGATCTTCTGGAATATCCTACAGCAAGCACATGTGGTTAGTTTTCTGAGAATAGCTTTCTTAGAGGTCAGTGATACCTGGATTGAAAGCAAAAGAATGTTTAAAAATGAGGAAAGTAGTCATTCTTAAAATCATATATCTGATTCCCTGAGGAGTGCACCTGACCAGTGACACAAGTGATGCTATTTAACACAGTAATCTTCTTGGTTTAATTTTGAACAGACCATTTTGCTTATTCTCTTCCTGACACTGGAGCAAAGGCCCTGCCCTAACACTGAGATCACAGCCCAGGTCTGCAGCACCCGCTGCCACTTCCTTCAATCTGTGCTTCAGGCTGGTGCCAGAACAACATGCTTTGGAAATGAAAATGTGCTGGCTTGTAGAGCTGTTTATCTAAGAAACATCTACCACACCCCAAGTGGGAACCAGAGACGACTGAGGAGGCAGAGGCAGCAGCCCAATCCTGCCCTCTTAGGCCCCAGTCACGCCTCAGCCCAGCATCTGTGGGGACGCTCTTACTAACTGTCCCTAACCAAGCAGTGTCCTGCTCTGAGCTGCCTGACTTCATTTCTGCACACCCCCCAGGTCCCCATGTCCCTGCCTGCCCTCTTGGGGTCCACAGGCAGGCCCTGCCTCGCTCACAGGGTCCCCTTGGCTACCACATTTCATCAGGATGAAGGGAGGCTACAGAGACACTGCAGAGGAACAGCAAACAACAAAGGGGATAGAGAAGCAGATACCTTGGCCAGATAGAAAGATGTCTGAATGTGAGGGCTGAACCCCAGCTGAACAGTGAAGCCTGAGCAGAAGAAATGCAGGAGCTGAGGATGGTGGAGGAAACGGGAAGGCATGGAGCACGCTCCACCTGCCAAGGCTGTGCTGAAAGCGGGCCTCAGCCCTGGGTGCACGGGGGTGAGCAGAGCCCACCGCGGGCCCTGAGGCCAGGCCAGGTGTGTACACTGGTTCTGGCAATGCAACTGTGGCAGACAGCTGAGGACATGGTGGGAACACCTGTGCTCACAGGGAGCGGCATCCCAGGAGCACCTAGGCTCTCGCGAAGAGATCCCATTCCCTTTTCTTATTAAAAGTGGGTGCCGCTGAGAAGACTTCTATGTGCAGTGCACCAGGCTCAACAGAGGGAGCAGAGAATCATGAACCGGCTGAGAACATGGCAGCAATGAACACAGTTTTGAGCAACCCCTGCATGCAAAGAATCAGAATACAATTTTCAAAGAGCTTGGGAATCACAGCACTGTACTGTGTTCTAAGCTTGTTCTAAACTGTAACATAGCAAAACAGCTACAAGAGCTTTTATAATGGACTTTTACAGAGTCAGTTTGCCTGGGCCAGGCCAGTTACTATACACAATGTGAGGGCTTGAATGCAATAATACATCAGGTATTATTGCTAATAGGCTTTTTCAGAGTTTTTTTTTTTAAATGTATTTAGTACAGGGTCTACAGGGTCTCACTACACAGATCGGACTCACAGTGATCCTCCCGTTTTCAGCCTCCCAAGCACTGGGATTACAGGCGTGCACCACCATGCCAGTCTCAGTGCCCCCCGGGGGAAGGGCTGGCATGGAACACTGGAGCACAGAGAATATTTTAATAGTAATCATATCCCTTCTCCCACTTTATCAGTATATTCAAACTAACAAGCATATTTATACCAAATCAGAATAAGCAAACATACAAAATATTGATGACATATTTTACTTCAGAAGGGGCTATCAGTTTTGTGGTATTTCACACTTCTCTGAGAAGCTATTATACACACACACACACATGCGAACACATTTACAGTACATGTTTACACCCTGGTGGGAGCTGGCACAGGGACTTAAGGCTTCTCCATTCCTTCTTCATCCCCCTTCCTGCACTCCACCTCATGTATCACTGCTGATACTCCTGCCTCAGCTTCCCAGAGCACTGTGACTGTGGGCAGGCACCACCATCCCCAGCTAGAAGACAATGTGAAAAGCTGCCACCTGCACATGCAGCAGGGCCGGGACACACCTGTTTGCTGCTATTTATGAGGCAGAATGACTTCTGACCGAAACCAGCCTTTCAGATGTCCTCATGACAAAGAGCTCCCTGCTGCGAAGAGCGGTGGGACGTGCTGATGAGGCAGCACACACTGCCAGGCGGGGAGAGCACTGCGTGCATCTGCACACGGGGTTTCCAGGCACTGCAGACCTGGCCAGGGCCTGAGCGACTTCCCAGGCAGCATGTCAGGGAAAGGGCAGCGTGGAGAGGAGAAATGTGAGGTGGGCGGACCTCTTCTTTTCTTCCACAACTATTTATCTCAACATGCTTGCTTTCGCTTTTACTGAAGAATAGTTTATCAATAGCTCCACTCTAACATCTCAGCCTATTTCTCCCAAAGACAAGGGTAGTGCCTAGAGAGCTATATTCCAATTCCACATTCAGGAAAATCGCCAGGGAGTAACCCTCACCCAATCCCGAGCACGCATTAACCGCCACAGAGTAACCCTCATCTAATTCCAAGCATGCATCCCTGACGTCCACTGCTGTGTCACACAGCTGCCCTATCCCAGTCTAGTCAAGGCCACTCGCTGCATCAGCCACTACACTGTATGGTTTCCATGTCAGCTCCATGTCCTTCACCTGGAAGCTCTTTCCACTTTTATTTTCTTTAAGAAATAAACAATCTGACAAGTTCAGGCCAGTTATATGCAGAACATGCTCCTGTCTGCACTGCCCAAGATTCAGACCAAGCACTGTCAGGGCAGGCAGTCTGAGCCTGTGCACCTTAGGGCAGGAGGAGCAGAGACGGTTTTTCTTCCTAGCTGCTGATGGCGTCAGACCTCCTGATGTTCTATAGAAGCATCTTTCCCCTTTCCAGTAAGACGGTTTGAAATTCTGTATCTGATCTTTTCACTGATGGCTACAAACAATGCTGATACACTGGCTTCTCTTATTCTTTCTACTTTTTTTGTCTTTTTGAAATAGGTCTTGCTATATAGCCCAGGCTGGTCTCAAACCCACAACTATCCTTCTGCCTCAGCCTTCTGAGGATTACAGATGTGTGCCACCACACCCGACCTTCTACACTTCTACATGACATTTTTTATTGCAGAGCAAAAACCCTTGGCAGTGGACATAGCAGGCTCTTTGATCCTTATTCATGGAAGGCACAGTGTATTCTGAGTCCCGTGTGGCCCAGTGTTTGGCTGGTGGGTTCTACCAGCCTTGTGGTTGAGCCTTAATTTTCATTACTTTCAATTATTCTACTGCTATAAGTAATAGTGAAGTAACCATTAGTAGCAATTTTTCAGCAGCCTCGGTGACAGCAGTTTGTCCTGCACACCCACACAGAGGTCGGCTACTCAGCACACTGTCTACTGCGGCCAGGGCAAGGGAGGAGTCACTTCCCTGCACCCTCGGAAGGGAAACAGCTCTCACTGGGATAGCCACCAGTCTCTCTAGGGGGAACTGAGCTCACTTATTTTACAGTCTGAAATTACTCAGTTAATTTACTATAGTGAGCATCTAAAACATTCATATTCACCTGATTACATTGTAACTGGAATGAGTACTTATCATTAGGTGATGATTACTAGCTTTTATGTAAATGACAATAAATCATCATTCCAAAAAATTATGACAGCTCACCCAGAGTAGGAGTTTGAACTCTTGTGATTGCCTGTGCAGTGATTACACTGCTCCCGCCACGTCAGCTCAGAGGTGGAGCGAGCCCCTAAGCATTCCATTCACTCTGTGAAGCAGAAGGCACGACTCTCCAGTGTGTGAGGGCACGAGCAACTCGCTCACTCAGGCCCAGCACTCGGCCGGTGAGAAGGCCCCTGGAGGCGCGAGCTGCTCTAAGTGAGGTCTCGGGGCGGATTTCCACACTGCTCCTTTAGTACAAGTGTAAGGAGAACAGCCGTAGCCGTGGCGGTTGCAGCAACTGGCACAGTGCGCAGGCTCTGTGCTGAACACTAGCTGAGAGCACTGCACCGCACTTCACAGTCGCAGGCATGCCGTCGAGTCACCTCCACAGAGGAGAAGAGAGGTGAAGGTATCTACACCACGTCCACGCACCAAGACCACCCAGGGACACGGACTCTAACTCGGGCAGCTGGATCAGAGACTACACTCACCTATTTTCCTCAGGTTGAGAAAAGTGTAACAGTACTAAGAATGTGTGTATATATATATATATACATATATATATATATATATATATATATATATATATATATATATATATTTTTTTTTTTTTTTTTAGTTTAGGGAAGGGTCTACAGGGTGTTCAGGGCCTCACTACTAGATTGGACTTCTAGTGATCCACCTCTTACAGCCTCCCAAGAGCTGGGATTACAGGTGCACACCACCACGCCCAGTTTCATTCACTGGCTCAGGGTACCTCCTTGCAGGAGCTTTAATCCACTGAGCTATTTGGCTGGCCCTCAGAACATTCTTTTAAGAAGTACTTTTTAACTGACTAAATTTTGAATAGGTACAAGAATTGTATAGTTAAATCCTGGGAAGAATCAATAATGAGATGATTACTGATTCATGAGTTACTGAAGGCTTGGTATTTGTCAAATAAAGAGTAAATAAATTAATACCTTTGTTTTTACAGTTGAAACTACCAACAAGTACCTCTGCTTCACAGGGGATCTGATTGTGATTCCTTCTTTTAATGAAAGCCACTGATAAAATGAAGCAATACTGAAAACCAGAAAACAGAACCAAGAACTTGTAGTTTCAATTTACAGTCCAATGATAACTTGATTTATGGCTTAGAGTAAGAGCAATGAGCATGTATGGATCACATGTAAATATCTTAAGGAACGTTGGGTGGACAGAAGCAGTCCACGCAGGTCTGTGGTGCCTATGGAAAGAAGCGGGCTGCTGGCGGCAGCACCCTCGCCACACTCACCTCGTCGGGGAAAAGGTGCAGCCTCTGCATCATGGTTCTCCTATGAAGGTTTTTTGGCAGCATGCCATAAACAGCCAGCTTCACAATCTGAAAAACATATGTGCGCAGGGCTAATGTGACTCCGGGGAGAGGGCCAGGGAACAACAGCCAGGGACTAGGGTGAGGGGCAGGGCAGCAGAGAAGGGCACCAAGGATGGGCTGCCCGCTGCTGTGGACCCCACTGCTCAATTGCTTTAGACTGTGTTTACAGTTCATTTAGAAAACAGGAAAAGATCAAAAGTAGCCCATGCCAATTTTTGACAGCGATTAAGAAATTTTCTAAACTTCTATGTGAATCCTCCATCACACACTGGCTAGGCAGAACTGAGGGTGCCTCCGGCCTGCTTCTATCCCGGTGGCACCAGAGTCTTGCTTCCTCACCTGAGACCAGCCCTGTGCAACACAAGTGTACAACTCTCCTGGTTACTGGCCCGGAAAGCTCGTTATGTGGACAGTGGCAAATGTGTGTATTTTTCAATCTGAACATTACAACTAACTTCATCTCACAGAGGAGAAATCAGATTTACTGAACTCCTCCAGTTCCATGTGTCTGACAAATGGTGGCGCTGCAGTTCAAACAGACAGCCTGACTTTTAGGCAGCGATACAGAGGCCCCAGGAACCATGAGTTCCCCAGATGTCCTCTCCACAGCCCACCAAGACCACAGTGCTTTGCTCCCCAGTACCCATGCCCAAGAGGCAAACTAGCGGCTCTGTGATTGCCTTATCTCCTCTTACAGGAACACTCACTGCTGGCCTGGATGTGGTTTTATGTGTCCTCCGGGTAGAGGAAGCCTCTGAGGCCACGGGGCACACATGCCGGCCAACCCTCCACCAGCACCAGGAAGGTGCTCATGGAGACTTGCAGGATAAACTGGTCTTTACTGTTTGCACTCAGATTCTTAGGGTGTAATCTGACATGTGATAAAACAAACACACATTAAGCAGTGGTGTGTTACATGAGGGTGCCCATTCTTTTTACTCTCTCATCACATCAGACGCCCAGGACATATGGAAGTTAATGACATGCAATAGAGATTTCTATTTCAGTGCTGCTATGGCTTTATGTTCTGGAGACTTTATTACACATGCATTGTACCATCGAAGTTAAAGGTAATGATAAACTCATTTCCTTAGTCACACAAGCCATGTAGCAAGTGGCCCTTATCCACCTGGTAGAAGGTGGCTACTACAGTGCAAACAACACTGCTCCTAGAGGGCTGTCCTTTTGTAGTGGTGGGGACTGGGCCCTGGGCCCACACACCATGCTGTATTTCCAGACCTTTATGGAAACATTTCCTTTGAGACAGGTTTGTAATAAGCTGTCCAAGGGACCTGAACTTGAGATGCTCCTGACTCAGCCTCCCAAAGCGCTGGGATCCCAGGCCTGTGCAACCAGGTCCAGATACATTTTTTAATGCTTTAAAGGTCACACAGAGAACTGATATTGTTAATGCTACTTAACAACTTCTCTGGATAAGCAAGTCATTACCTCCTCTGAGTACTGTAATTATAGGAACTGTACAGTATTAGAGGGGTTACCTGACACTTGCTATTTATAATCACAAGAATGTAGTTGCCTCTGAGTTGACAAATAGGTACTTTAAAAAGAATCTGTACTATCAAGAAAATATAAACATCACACTAAAATTAGGAAAAGTTAGAAAATAAGAAAGTTATAAGCTAGCAGGAAGAAAAAAGATACACAAACATAGGCAATCAGAAAGATAGGTGTGACAAGTCCACAGATGCAATCAAGGAATTCTGGAAGGGCAGGCTTAAGGCAAGCTTTAGAGAGCAAAGACAGGAGGAACGGTTAATACACACTCAAGGCCGTCCAAGGCTGTCCCGTACAATCTGCAGCTTGGGGCAATGCAGCATTTACTGCGCAAAAATTATGTGAGCAACTAAAGGAAACAGATGAGACAGGAAACACAAGGTCAGAAAAATCTCTTAAACTAAAATACATTAGATGGGGATGAGGAATATGAAGGAAGAACTCCATGTATTTACTTGGAATTAGAATCCTCTATTTACAAAATATAAACTATATTCAATAAATTACTATTACTCATTAAATATAAAATATTAAGTAATATATATTACCAACAACATTCCAAGGCTATACCAACAACCAGTTCACAAATAAAACCAGCTGAAAAGTTGTACAAAGAAGGTCCTAGTGGGCAAATCATGACTGCGGGCAGAGCCCACTGCCCCAGACAAGCACATGAGTGAACTGGAGATAAAATAGCTGACTTTTTCCTGAAGCCATTCTTTTCAAAATTCAAACACCAAATTAAGATACAAAGAAAGTTAGGTTCTTTCATCAAGTTAAAAATGAAAAATGATTTAACTCTGCAATACTTTAAAATCTTTTAATGGGTATTTTGTAATAATTTCACTTTTTTATAAAAATAATTTTAAACAAGTTTTCTAAGTGTTATCAAATGTTAGATATTTTTACATTAAAAAGTTGGGCTATACTGCCTCCTAGAGTACAGTGACAAGACAGAAAATAATTTTTAAATTAAAAAATTAATAAAGTATTAAACAACGAGGTGTTTTATAGTTACAGTATACACTATAAAAGACCTTTATAACTTTTAATATATATTCATAGTAATAGAAAACAAAATACAGTGACCTGTAAATCTTTAAAAAACTAGTTATGTGGGCCAGTGAGATAGCTCAGCAGACTAAAACACCTGCTTAGGCCGTGCAGGGACCAGACCACAGTTCAATCTCTGGCACATGTCACGCCAGCCCTGCCGCTAGGACAGGCTGGGCCAGCCAGAGTCCAGGTGTGATGGTGCACACCTGTAATCCCAGAGCTGGGGAGGCTGAAAGCAGGCAGATCACTATGAGTCCGAGCTGCATAGTGTGAGACCTTGTATCAACAAAAAACATTAGTTATAAGACAGAACATAAAATATTACCTAAGAAGCAAAGAACATACATTTTTTAAGACACATATAACTGATGCAAAATAAATAGTAAAATATGTAGCTTCAAAATGCGGTGTAGGACTACATACACACCCAGCCCTCCAACTGCTTCAGGAAAATAAACTGAAAAGCATTTCAGAGTCTAACACCAATCCTTTAGGAACATTCTGAGGTAACAGTTAAAAACAGTCCCTGAAGGAGAAAATACTCCTAAGCCCCCAGCAGAGCTCAAGGCCATTTCTACCGAGAGCTGGAGAAAGAAAACTATAGGGCACCAGGAGGCTGCCTGCACAGTGCTAAAGACCACCACATGGCCCACACTGCCCCAGCAGAGATCACACGCAATGGGAAAAGCAATCAACATTATCAAAGCCAATGACAGGCCAGAAATGAGCAAGAGTGTCAGGGCAGAGTACTGGGGCTGGCATCAATCCCAAAGGTGCAGCTGAAGGCAGAGCTTGAGTATTAAAAGGTCACCCCATCTGGGGGCCAAGAGACCCGCCCCCCTCGAAGTGAAGATTTCTCTGAAAAGCAGTGGCACACTGTGCAGTGCAGGAACTTTCTAAAAAGGTTTTGCTTATCAGTAATGGGTTCAAAATCTCTTACATCGAACAGTTTATCTAGAGGAGTTTCCCATTTATATACTATGCCTAGGCAGCTCCTAGAGGGCAAATAAATCTTTAACACAAGTCACAAAGAAGTTGCACAGATGGAATTCTAAAGCACATACCCTTCCCAAGAAGCCTGAATACAAACAATAAACTGCAGAACCAGGTGAAGGTTTAGAATCCTCAAGGGTGACTACAGTAGGAGAGCGCAAAACACAGTGTCCAACCCAGTTTGCCCCGAGACTCTGAATAGAAAGCCTACTCACTGCAACCGGGTCCCGAAGGTGGAGCTGGGCAGCCGTCACCTGCCTGAATCCCCCAGGGTAGCTGTTTAAAAGAGCAAAGATGTTAGAGCTGGTGCAGGCTATGGTACTGCAGTTTTAACACAAGGCTTCCAGTGTGGTACCTGTTTGTAACTCTGCTGTTTATCAGCACAGTAGAAATTAAGTAGCAACCCTTGCTGACGGAAATGCTACTGTTTGGAGGAGCAGTATTTCTTGGTGTAGCTGTGTTTTCCCAATTTTAGGTTACCTGCCCACTCTCTTCTTGTGGGGGGTTTATCACTGCTTGATTTAAAACAGAAACAGCGATGAGCCAGAGTGCACCATGTGTCTTCCCAAATGAGAGAAAGGGCCCAGACAGGCAGGAGCAGGGGTATCACAGGGTGCCCCGGCTCTGTAGCCGTGTCAGTCCTCTGCTCAGAGTGACCTGCTCTTCTGCAGGTTGGTGGGTAAAGGCCACTGGGAGTCATGTATGGCTCCAAGTAAGAACTGATCCACCATGTCAGACCAAATTCACATATGATGGATATTCAGGGTCTGACCAGTCAATTCAGTAACCTAGGGTTCCCAGGCCCAGGTCTGGAAACCAGGCAACTATGTCCACTGTCTGTATGATTCTACTCATATAAAAATTCTATCTTTTCCAGCTACTTCACAAGATCTCAGATTCAAATGTTAAAGTATTTGCAAAAGAGCTTAAGAAATTTAAAACAAAAATACATAGATTCAATGGTTTATGACCCTGAATAGAAAAAGTTTCAATGATTATTAGGAAAAGGGAAAAGAAATGGAAAACCAGTGGACTCTACAAAAAGAAACCCTTAAGATTATCTAAATATGATTTCCTTTATAATTTTTTTCAACACAATTTATAACATTTTAAAGACGATTTAAGGAGTCACATTTTAGGAATAAAACTTAAACTTAGAAGTTTATTAAGAAACATGGCTAATTTTTAAACTAGTATTATTTTATCTTGTTAACAAAATTTCAGTTTCAGAAAAAGTACCTGTCTAGACTTCTGCTCCTGTGCGGATTCCATGGAAAAGTACTTGGCAAATTCTAGGCTAGAGACTGCCTTTCTAATTTTAATACTGGAATGACAGCTTCTAAAGCGTAATACCATTTATGCTGTGTTGCAGGGGCCTGGACTTCATCCTACACTACAAGGAAAGCTCCAGTAAAATTCTGAGAAAGGAAAGATGTGAGTAATCTAATACTCGCTGATTTTTACTAGAGAAAAGAATAACCACATGCTTTCCTCCATAGTGGGATACCCTGCATGGAGCAAGGGAAGAGCTGTGTGAAGACAGTTGTGGGCTCTGGCTTCACTTAGGTCACTAAGGATTTGTAGTATTTACTACATAGGTACTGGGGAGGCACAAATATGAAGCTACCACTAGCAGTGAGCTCTACTGGAACTCAAGCCAAAACATTCAGGAGAGTTGGAAGCAAGAGTCCAATGCATAGACCCAATCCCTATGTAATTAAAAATGAAAGTTTATTTAATCATATAAAAATAATGGTGAACAAAACCTTAGAGAAGCTTTGTTATAAAATGGTCTTAAAGGGCTGGCAAGATAGCTCAGCAGATGGACTAAGTGCCTGCTTAGGCAAACACAGGGACTAGGGTTCGATCCCTGGCACCACACTGTGCTGGCCCCACCCCCTGGTGCACTGAGCCTGCCACTGAGAATGGGTGTGGTGGTGCACACCTGCAATCCCAGAGCTGGGGAAGCTGAAACAGGAGGACCACTATGAGCTGCACAGTCAGCCCCCGTACCCAACACATAAAAAAAATTTTTAAGAAAGAACTACAAAAAAGTTTTTTACAAAGCCCATAATACTAAGTAACATTCTTAACAGATCAGAGGTTCACAGAAGGTACTGTGGTAAAAATGGAAGCCTCATCAGAATGAAAATGAAACTGATGCTTAGTTTAAATTCTGAGGTAACAGGCATTCATACGCAATAGCGAAGCGATGCTTGGAAGCACCTGTCAGCAGGCCTATAAAGGACCACTCCTGCGATGCCGAAAATCCACTACACTTCCAGATTTATTTTATATAACCTCATGTGTTAAAAAGTTAATAGTTAAAAATATTTCCTAGCTTTTGTAAAAGTCAAAATTTTCATTTTTAAAAGAGAGAGCAACAAGCAAGTGTGGCGAGTCATGACTTAATTCTCATATTCTCTCTCTCTCTCTTCCCAATAATATACTGCACAGTGAGCAAAACCAGTATTTACAAAGAAGATCTCAGAGCCAAGCACGGTTATGCATGAGGAGGCTGAAGCAGGAGGAACCCAAGTTTAAGCCCAGGTTCACAACTTACCAAGACTGTCGAAAAATAAAAAATACAAAGGGTGAAGAGGGCTGCAGATGTATTTGATATAAAGATGTTTATTTAAATTTCTCCTTCTTCACCTAATGTGCAAGAATACATCTGAAGAGTGGAGATAAGATTTAACATAGAGCAAGAGTAAGGTCTTGTAGTTGTATGAAAACAACCAAAGCATTCCTGAGGGACAGCCACAGGAGAACAGGACTGTGCTTGTGAGAGCCTTTGTGAAGCCAATGCGAACTCCAGGAACCACGAAGGGCAGTGTTGCTGCAGTGGAGGATGTGGCCTGCCTGCTTGCCTCAACAGGGGGATTTGGCCCCACAGAGAGAAGTCAGCCGAGGGGGCGTTCATGTGTGAGGTCCTGACAAACAAGCCCAGACAGGAAGGCTGACCATTCTAGGCTCTGGTGACATGTCAGGAGTTTAGTGTGGCCTGGAAATAGCAAGAAACAAATTATAGAAGGGAGGCTGACTGAACAAGGAAAAAAATTCTGATCACAGCGATAGTATAAAGTTTATGAGATACATAAATACTGTCAGGCAATGTCTAGGATTTGACATGGTTTCATATTTTGTTTTGGCTTACTAACTTATACATGAGTAAAATCAGTATTTTCTTAAATGCCTACGATTTTATTTTTTTCTGTATTTAGTACAGGGCCTACAAGGTCTCCCTACACAGATTGGACTTGTAGTGATCCCCTGTTTTCAGCCTCCCAAGAGCTGGGATTAGAGGAGCATGTACCACCACGCCCAGTCTGATTTGGCATCTCAGCACGCCCTGGAGGTGGGGCTGGCGAACTCCCAGCCCCTGCACTCTGTCCACACAGGTGCTTTAGTACACTGGGGTATCTGGCCAGCCCTAGATGCTTATCTTGGAAGCCTGATTTTCCCTTTACATAAGAGCAGCAGCATTACCAAAATGATCCACACTGACGTTTTCTTTGATCAAGTCACTGTCTTACCCAGTGTGTGAGGAGTACACTTTTTGCTCCCATTTGTTTCCAGAAAACGCAATGTGTCGTGTGTTCATTATGACAACATGATCTCCACAGTCACCTGGGTTTAAAAAGAAATCAGAAATACTGTATGAAGACTCATAGTCGTAGGACAAAGTGGCCTTGGTCATTTGTAAAGTCATCAAAGTCCCCAAACAACACACTGAAATAATAGAAATCAAATCATAGTTCAACATCAAAAATCCTCGGACAGATTTCTGTTACATTTTTATGTAACACCTAAGTATAGAAAAGAGCTGGCTGGTCATTTGGAAAATCTCAACACTGGAAAGTAAAAGAATTTAATAAAGATGCCAGTAATAACAATTTATCCTTTAAAGGCAAACTACTGTTACTCTATTATTCTTCCTATTAACAATTACAATTCACTAAAAATATTTATGTGAGTACCTTTAATTAATGTAAATTTTCCCTTATAAACCACAGAGAAAAATGAAAACAGTATATAAAAAACAGCATATTTTACCAATAGGTATATTGAAAACAAATGTGACATATTATCACCAAATCTAGAGACCAACAGACCACAATTATGCCTAACCACTGACATAGATTGTTTCGAACCACAACAAATTTTACAATTAAACTGCCGTTCTTTTTTTTGAGGCAGGGCCTCACCTTGTACCTTGGGCTAGCCTTGTGCTCACTGCTGTGGCCCGTGGGATGATCTTGAACTCATAGTGACCCTCTCTTCTCAGCCTCTGGAATTCTGGGATCATAGGTGTGTGCCACCATGCCTGGTTCCAGGGCCCACATGGTATACCCAGGCTCCACGGCTGGCACAATATGCCTGGGGTTGCAGGGATCGAACTTAAGGCCTTGTGCTTGCCAGATAGGTGTTTACACCTCTAAGCTATTCCCCAGCCCTAAACTACCCTTCTTAAATATGACTACGCATGTTTGATAGGACAAGTATCTAAGGCAAAATACATATTTTATATATGTACTTTAAATATATGCATATATATGCCTGCGTACATGTGTGCGTGCACATACCCCCCCCCCAATTTTCTAGTGAAAAATACCTGTTTGGTTGTTCTTCTAAAACAAAAGTCGAGTAATCTCAAGCATTTATTACACACTTATTGTGATGGAAAAAAGAAACTTCAAAAGATTCTAGAAGCTTAAGAAAAAAATGTCATTAAAAACAGTCTAAGGAAAGAGCATACTGTATGGCCCCTGCAGACCGCATTTGAAGAGCAGATGTGACAGTTCCCTTGCTGCATGCCACGTGGGTCTGGTATTCATGGGCACAGGGAAAGGGGACACAGAGACGCAAGCGCAGAAAGCTTATGTCAGAGGGCTGCGAAGCAGTCTGACAGCATTTGCTAACACAGTGCAAAAGTTTCTAAACTTGGCTCAGAGTGGGCCTCTATGGCAACTGGTCAGAAAATAAAGAAGGAAGAGATCTAAATCACTCCAAAGAACTCTGAAATTACCTCCACCTTCTAGTAATTTACAACTGAAGAAGCTGAAGCCTTTTAAGAGTTAAGAGAGTTGCCGAAGTTCACATTCTCTGCTACTCAATGCTGAATTCTTTCACTGGTAGTTACTTGAAGAAAAAAATGGAATCTTTATAAGCTTTCCACTAACACTGAATTTACTGGGGGCCTGAGGGTTAGCTCAGTTGTTTAAGTGCCTGCTTGGACAAACCCTGTCAGGCACAGGGGACCGCGGTTTGATCCCCAGCTAAACTTGCCTCACCAGATGCTCCCTTCAGGCAGCCTGAGCCAACCACCCGCTGCCAAAAACACAAAAAACAATAAAAACAAAAAACAAAACACACACAAAAGACTAATCACCAAATACTTCCAGGCATGATTCTTACTGCTACAGTATATTTTTTTTTTTTTTTTTTTTTTTTTTGGCGGAACCGGGGATTGAACTCAGGCCCTTGCGCTTGCCAGGGAAGCGCTTATTCCACTGAGCCATCTCCCCAGCCCCCTTACTGCTACAAAGACAGCAAGGAACGTTCCTTTAGTTCCTGATCTTGGTGCAGTGGTGTGGAAGCTGTGGCAGTACGCACAGCTGTCTGCTTACTATCACTGAAGCAGAGCTCTGAAAGGTTCCCTGCCACCGTGCTAACAGCAGGCACCGGACCACACAGTCAGGTAAATAACATGCAGTATGCCGGGAGCTGATACAAGTGGAGCAGGCACCATTCACTGATTCAGGATCATTCCATGGACTGAAGCTCTCGTTTCTCTGGCATAAATTAAAGAGTGCAACTGCTGTGTTGCACCCTAAGTGCAAGCCTAGCTTTCTAAGAAACTCTCAAATTCCTTTCAAGAATATCTGTGCAGTTTACACCTGCACCGCCAGCAAACGTGTGCTCGTTTCCTTGTTTGCTGGTGGGCATTTGTACTCACCATTTTAGTCTAGGTATTCCCATAGATGTGTGCGTGTCTCACTGGGGTTTTAACCAGCTCCTCTCTAATGGCTTACACTGAGTGTCCTTTTCCTGGGCTTTTCGCCTTCTGTTCATTTCTTGGGCCCAGTTTTGAATTAGATTTTCACTGTTGAGTTTTGAAAGCTCTTTATACATTGTAGGTACAAGTTGTTTGTTGGCTATGTGGATTTCAAATACAGCGTCCACCAAAAAAACATGCGCACGCATTTCAGCAGCTTGCCGTACTGATATGTGTCTGGAAGCAGATGGCTACCACTTGGGCACCACATGTAACTGTGGACATCAAATGGGACTTGCATCAATCTCATGGTGTTTCAATGAATGCAGTGTGTGTGTGTGTGTGTGTGTGTGTGTACACACTAGTTTTTCTCCCCCGATGTATACATTCTTTGGTGGACTCTATTCTCTCCCAGTCTGCAGCTTCCCTTTTCATCCCTCTCGGATCAGAGTCCCACCAAGCTCTTTGCTTTAGCACAGCACTTTTCAGCTGCCTCACCAGAGCCCCGGGGTCCTCAGAAGGGCGCTCGGGCGAAGAGGCCAACATCTTTGCTCTCCTTCGGCCAGTGCAGGGCTGCGTTCCACAGTAACACTTTCTTGGAGAAATGTGTGAAAATAGCTATCTCAAATTTCAAATAAATAGTAAAGTTCAGCCTTGGCTTTTATATTTCTATGAATACCTACTTCAGCATGACTTTGGAGACCCTGAACTTGGTGTGGTTAGAGTAACAGATAGATGATCATGCCGTCATCAGGAACTCTGAGGCACAGACAGCATGACAGTAACAAGACATGCTGCTACTGCCAGTTTCCAAACATCTGCTCCCAAAAGAGGTGAGTAAGCTAGACATGCCTGAAGCATCCCCTGTAGGATGGTACCCTAGGAGAGAGATGAAGTAGAAGCACACTATTCAGAGTGCAAAATGAAAATGCTATGATGCTGAATAGTTGGAATAGACTGACACCTAGCTAAACCCAGAATTATGGTAGGTGAGTTCATGAAGAGCACCTCAAACTTACGCAGTAGAACACTGGCCATCAAGTACTAGATCTGGTCTCTGCCACCTTGTGGCAGGCTAGCATTCCGGATATTAACCTTTAAGAACTGGGTGCCACTTTTTCATTCCATGCTGATCAGGGGAACATGAAAATAACCTAAAAATAACTTTCGTAGTATTAAAGCAATATTTCCCTAAAAAAGCAATGCTTCTTTTAAATGACCTTCTCTTTTCCTCAGGGAATTAACCTGTTGACAATGAAAGGTGTTGAGTACTCTGAAATATTAAACTCAAATTCAACTAATCACTAAGTGAAGTTGCTTTTATCAGTAAAAACTAAAACATTAAAAAGCTTTCCAATAAAAATCGGAAAATTGGAGGGGCAATTCTTATTAGGAGAGTAGGGGGATTCTTTTCCTACCTTTACATTACTTCCCAGTGCCATTCAGCCAAAAAACGTAGCTCAACTTAAATTGTAAAGACCTAGCTGAAAGCGTTTTGTTCATTTCTCAGAACTGATATTTATAAACACAAAAATTCAGACAACAAAAATTTCTTGCATACCAACCATAGATCAAGCACTGGAGATAAATCTGTCAATAAGACAGGAAACCTAAGTCTGGTAACAAAAGTAAACAACGGATACATATCAGGTGATAAATAAATGCTACATTAAAAACATTAATGTAAACATATCAGAGGGGTGAGCAGACACAGAGATGAGAGAAGGCCTGCTTCCCAATGCAAATGCGAGGGAAGAACCCTGATGGAGGTGAAGATGCAAGCCCTACAGATTATCTGGGCAGGAACATCCAGGCAGAGGGGGCAGAAGTGAACAGGCCCTCAGGCAAAACATGTTGGGCAGGCAAGTTATGAAGAAGCGAGCAGCAGGAGTAGTGTGAGGGTGCATACCTGCAACTGCAGGACCAGGGAGCAGAGGCAGGACGACAGCTGGGGTTACACGGTAAGACTCCTCACAAAACCACCCACCCAACTGATCAATAAAATACAAAACAAACATTTGTATATAAAAAAAAAAAGAGCAGCAGGCTCGAGAGGGGCTCAAGGAACCCACAGGCAGAAGACATCAGAGAAGCAACAAGAGCTCATGGAAAGCTTCCTGAGGAGCACTGGCAGAACTCGGGCTTGGATTCTGACTTTCACCTGGA
>PVKA01040619.1:0-18637 GCA_004027165.1 Ctenomys sociabilis | reverse complement strand
TTCTCTCTCTCTCTCTCTGTTTTTCTTCTTTGTTTGTTTTAGATAGGGACTTGTTGTGTAGTTCAGGGTGGTTTGAGCTCACCGTGTAGTCGTGAATTGTGCTGATCCTCCTGGATCAGCCCTCTGAGTGCTGGGGTTACAGGTGTGCCCCACCGCATCTTCGGTGGGAATACTTCCAACTAGTATTTATTCCCCCCCTTCCTGGAGACCTGCTGGAATTGAACCAGGGAAGGGACATCTCAGAATATGTGAAAATTTTCCATCTCCTACCTGGGCCCAAAATGAAGTGAAATAGAAGAAAATACAAAAACTTGGTTTACCTTAGGAGTGAGTCCCTTGGTTTTGGAGCTGGTGTTAAGAAAACTATTTGCGCCTCACTTCAAATTGTATTTGAGTTCTATCTCCAGTATGTTTAAATGAAAACCCATAGTTGACAGTCATCTTCAAACACTTTCGATTACTTAAAAATTAATATAGATACCACTAGCATATTAATTTTATAAATGTAAAATTCATATTTTATAAAATTTATAAAGCATATAAATTATTGGATCATCATCAGAGAAATGGATATGATCAGAAACAAAACAAACAAAAACAAACAGGAGCCCTAAGGTTTTCTTCCTACACAGAGACTTGCGCTGGTACCTCCTGTGAACACCACCCTTAGACTGAACATAACTGTCTGATCGAGTTACAAGTGGCCACAGTCACACTTAGAGCCTCATTTCAAAGCTAGTAACTTAAGTCACAAGTGAAACTTGACTCTTCCAAAAACAAATGGGCATCTTGGCTGAGAATTATTTATAAACCATATCAACAAATAAGGCACTTTGCTTCAAGCCAGGTATCTATTGTACAACTCAGTATCACTGCTGTGTCCCTAAATTTGTTGTTTTGTTACTGCACATATTTAAAACTTGAAGTATTTTGAGTTCTTTGCTTTTCTAAATGTAAAGTTACTTGTCATATCAAGGGTCACATATTTATATTATTCACATATAATACATATTCATGTATTACATATAGATGTACTTTTTTTCTGTTTGCGGAACTGGGGATTAAACTCAGGCCCTTGCGCTTGCCAGGGAAGCACTTATTCCACTGAGCCATCTCCCCAGCCTACATATATTTAAGATACAGAAATAAACTGTTACAATCAACATGCCATGCAACAATATGGCCATATACTCTTTTTAAGAACTCTTAAATGATCATATACCTTTCTTAATACACTGGCGAGCTGAGGCAAAAAGGAGGACTGCTGTGAGTCAGAGGCCAGCCTGGGTGACATAGCAAGACTGTCTCAAAAGAACCAAACCAAATAGGCAGATGCAGGGGTCCCCATGCAAGGCCCTGCCCCCAGGGTGTACTGAGCTGGTGATTAAGACTGGGCGTGGTGGTGAGAGCCTGTAATCCCGGGTCTTGGGATGCTGAATACAGGCAGATCATCAGGAATCTGATCTGCATAGTGAGACCCTGTAGACTCTATAGACCCTTACTAAAATATAAATAAATAAATAATAAATAAATAAAAGAAAAAAGAACCAAAACAACAACAAAGAACTTAACCCAATGTCCTGATTCATTAGTTCACCAGCTTTGAAGGTGAAACTATCCAAATATCTACTAACTCCATAGCTGTGATATTACCGGATAAACTGAGCTAATTAATGCACAGATCATCTGATCTTGACCTCAATACCCCTTTCTGCTAAATAAAAAGGTGTTGGTGCTTTGAACTGCTTTTGTAATAAGTGCTGTGTGAACGGGTGTATCTCCCTAGGAATCGGGCCAGGCTGTCGCAGTGGGGTGAGAACACAGAGCATGTGGGCTGAGCTGGGAGACGTCTTGCTTGATACGCTACAGAGACAAGCCGGATGAGAAAAGATTGATTGCCCTGGTCTGGTCTGTCACAGAGGTTGTCCTTCAACAGAGTGGGACACTGCACCACCTGTTTATGGGTTGGCAGTGCCTCACTGCTTTGTCACAGTTGTCCCTCTTGTCACTTGGTAGAGCTCCCTGAGATCTGAAGGACAAAGTTCCACTCAATCATGCTTGGGGGCACTGCTCTGGAGACCAGCCAAGGTAGTGCTGAAGGGTTGGGTGGTGTGCTGAAGAGATAAAATTGATGCCAGCCGGACATACAGATGAAGGCAGTAAAGAAGCACTCTGGCTCCAGCGTGCCGGCTGGCTTCCATGTGGCACCCTGGCTGGACCTGCATGGTGGACTCTCCATCAATTCCTCCATGTCCACTGCTGCCTGCCCACTTCACTCACTCAGACTGCTGATGCTAGAAGATAGGAGAAAGGGTTCCTGTGATCAGTCCACATCTAAAAGCAAGGTGTTTTAGGGCTAGAATTTCTTGTTTTTCATAGGATGAGTAAAATAAGTCCAGTGCTAGGAGATCAAAAGAGAGGAAAGGGAGAGGACCAGGGCACTAACGTGTGCCATTTACCAGGGAGCCGGCTCACTTTGGACTTCATTGCCACAGTGGAAGAAGCAAAGGCTTAGAAAGCAGGTGGGTTAGGGTCCTGCAGCTGCTGCCACAGGATCCTTGGAACTTGGGGGCTAAGCAATAAGGAACATCAACGTATTGTCTCCTGGCTCTAGAGTCCAGAAGTCTGAGACTGAGGGCCTGAGGGAGGCTCTGTGTCCCTCTCTCCTGGCTTCTGGCAGCCACAGTGCTCCTCTGCTTGTAGGTAACATTCCCTTGTGTCTTCAGACCAACTTCCTTGATGACACATGTCTTTATCTGTGTTTGTCTCCCCTTTTATACCAGCATACAAGCTGCATTAGGCTGGGCCCACCCTAGTGACCTCATCTTCATGCCGTCATCTGCAAAGGCCCTAGTTCTAAGTGAGACCATGTTCATCAGTGCTGGGCTTGGACTGTGACCTCCTGAGGGAGGAGATGCTTCAGCCTGTCCAGCTCTGGTGGCCTTTCTCTCAGTTCCTCTTCACAGAGCTGCTGCCATATTTGTGATGACTGCTGACTATCCCTGTCACACCGGGCCTCAGGGCCTCTTTCATACCCATCTTGGAAGAGGCAGTCAGAGGGCCAAAAACTGATTTTGAACAAATGTCACCAGAGCTTCCCTATTCAGTTCTTTTTAGTTCTTGTTTTTTTTTTTTCTTATTCTAGCTTATAAAATACATGATCCTCACATAAAAGAAAACATTCAGAAAATAAAGACATTAAAAAAAATCATCTCTAATTATGATTAATATTAATACCTTTTTGATTAATTTGCTTGAAGACTATATTTACAAAATGGGTATTAGATGACACCAAGAGTTTTGCATTAGGCTATTTTTAGTTACTATTATACTTAGGGATACGATGTGGTTCAAGGAAAGAATGACCCAGCTGGCTATTTTTCTTTAAAAGATTGTGTGTGAACAGGTTGTTCCCCCCACCCCCAAGAAAACAAATTAAGAATTTCTCCAGGTACATTCTGTGCAGCGTTGCTCGGGGCAAGACAAAAATAAACCTTGATATGAGCTGATGTTCACGGCGCTGGGAATTCCTGAGGGCTGGCGCATGAAGCCCAACGCATGGGGAGTGGCCTGGCTCCGCGCGCTGCTGGGCACCACATGCAGGCCGCTTTCCTAGTCATTCCTCCTGCAGCAGGGATGCACAGGTAGGCAGCCATGATTTACTGTGTCTCTTAAAACTTCATGTGTGGGAAAGTCTCCCTATTCATCTGTCAATGATAATCTGGGGTAACTGAGATTAGATGAGCTCATGAAGAAGGGTAGGTTCCCCAACACAGCAATAAAAAATGGGCTAGGAATGTAGGCCAGTGCACTAGATTGTGGCCCACAGAGGAGAGTGGCTTCAGCTCCTTCTTTACCTGTGTGCCTGTGCCCATTCTGGCCCTCAGGATGCACTCAGAGGTAGGGTTGCTGAGCTGGCGGGGGCAGCGACTGTTCTGGGGTCACTGGGGGCTGGGACAATGCTAAGTATGCCCAGCCTGCTTCCCAAAGATGCTTGCTCAATTAACATCAGCCATGGGTGCCAGAGTAAAAACCCTGGCACATTCGGAAAACAGATCCTGAAACTTCAGCCTTCTTCTACTTACTGTATGGTCTCAAACTTGTCCCCCCAGACCTCTGAGCCTCCATTAACTGCTCCACGAAATGAGGAATTTCCTGTGCAGAGTGGGTTTGTGACTGCATGGGTAATGCATATAGACATTTAGCACCACGCTAGCTAAATAGTGAACACCTGATAAACTATAAGCATGTGTGACTGAACTGAGAACATCTACAACTCAGTTATTATGCAGCCTCACTATGCAGCTCCGATTCAGCGATCCTCATGCTTTCAGCCTCCCCAGTGCTAGGATTACAGGCGTATGCCTTGCACTCTGGCTGGCTCAGCCCACCCTGGGGGCAGGGCCAGCATGGCATGCGGTACCAGGGATGGAACTGCGGTCCCTGTGTTTACCTAAGCTTGCCTGAGCAGGTGCTTTAGTCCACTGAGCTATTTTGCCAGCCCCAAGCTACCAATTCTGATCACGTATCTACATAGACCTGGGTAGTATCCCTTGGAGGTATCAGGTTTGTGAGCCTGCTGCTAACTACCATGGCCAGGCAGACTTTGGGTAGCACCTCAGCCAGGGCTCTGCAGTTAATGGGGACGGGGAGATGGCTCAGTGGAATAAGGGCTTCCCTGGCAAGCACAAGGGCCTGAGTTCAATCCCTGGCTTTTTTTTTTCTTTCTAAAAATGTTGTTTATTTTCCTTTTTGGCAAAACATTAATAGCATTAATGGGAAACACTTGTCAGCATTCATGATGTGATAGGCACCACCCTGAGCACTTCATATGAATTCATTTTAGGGCCATGACTATCCTCTGAGATGGATATAACTATTTCCTGCATTTCATAAATAAGGTATCTGAGGTCCAGGTAGGTTAAGTGAATTCAAGCCAGACAGCTGGTACAGAAGGGGCTGGCATTCTGATTTTCAGTCTGCTTCATGCTTTACCTTGTGCCTCTGTATTGCCCATGTTCTTTGAGCTCTCCTGCAGCCTTCAAAGCTGGCAGAGGAGAGGTGACTGTCTTCATGCCATTGCTAGAGGGAGAGAGGCTCTGAGATGCATCATGACTTAGGTCAAGATCAGCTGGCTAGTTTACAGCAGAGGCTGTTAGGGACAGATCTGCTTGTCCTACTGGCCCTATCCTGGACATGGCACTATACTCCCACAGCACTCAGTCCCAACTGAGGCACAGTCCCATGGTGCCATGCAGGGGTTTGTGTGCAGGGGATCCATCCCCACCTTGGAATGCAACATCCCTCACTCAGGGAGAGGGCCCTGTCCGTCTCTCTAGCTGATGGTTCAGCAATTTCATTTGCAAGGCATTGCTGGCTTTGACTATTTTAAGCCATTTTTCAAAGCCTCTTGTGTGCCTCTCAGCACATATCAGACTGGCTAGAGGACACTAGGGGTGAACACCCCCTAAATCACATGCAGATCCTCAAGAGTAGGCTCAATTAAAGTATGTCTTCAGAGATGTAAACAGGAGTCAAACAGTGTATAAGCATCATATTTTAAAAGTTCAGTTAAGAATCTGCCTTTAAATGGGCTCAAAAAGAAATCCACAGCGTGGTCAGGCCTCACACAGACATGCTATGTCCTAGAATGTCAAATTCTCAATCCCTGGTTTTGCCAAAAAAAAAAAGACCTTCTTGGTCCCAACCAAAGCTTGGTCACTACCTGTGTGACCCTTCAAAACATGCAAGGGGCAGGCTTTGAACTTCCTTTGGTCTGATTATACACACCGAAGCCACTGTCCAGACTGAGAGCACTGTCTAAATGACTTACATGCCAGTCTACAGCCAGATACTGGACTCTTGTCTGGAGAGGTCACTGCCGCACAGGAATTGATAAGGAGAAACTCTTAGATCTTCAAAGAAGATGCCCCCTCTTAGCCTGTGACTGTCTGACAGGCGCACTGACTGGTACTGTCCAACTGGCCGTTTCAGCAGGCTCAGAGACAGCCTGGGAGGGGCAAGGACTACCAGCTCCTCGGACAACTGAACAAAGACCAATTCCTGCTTTTGGAAGTGAAGAGCTGTTGTGACACCAGAAGGAGTCCAGATGATGAGCGACAACTCTGCTTGGATCCAGAGGTGCTAAGGCAGTGCCTTCCACTAACAGTGCTGGAGGAGACACACAGGCAGAGTCCAGTGCAGGATGAACTGGATGCAGTTTCATTCCTAAGGTCATGCAGGAGTTGACAATGCCACAGGGACTGCTGCGGGAGCGATCGCAGCCTTCTGCCCGACCGCACTCCAGCCCTGGCTTGCAGTTGTGGCTCTTACCTCATGATGTACAAATTCTATCTGGTCCCTGTTTCTCCTCATTCCATGCAGGGACAGCAACCTCGACCCCGTTGAAACTGATCCTTACTAGTCCTTTGGGGACAGGGTACGTAGGGAAGGCTATTTCTGCTCACACTTCTGGGGTTGCAATGCCTCTGGGATATGTCATGGCCAGAGTGGCCATGCCCAGCTTGCCTTTAAAGGTGGGATAGGAAAGTTCAGGGGTCTCCTAGGGTAGATATTAGCTGATTCATAGCAGTGTTAGGAGCAACAGTGTGGCCAGCAAGAGAGCTCAGGGGACCAAGCACCTGCTTAGGCGGAGTTCAATGCCAGCCCCACCCGCAAGGCATGCTGAGTCTGGGCGTGGCGGCACACACCTGTAATCCCAGCTCTGGGGAGGCTGAAAACAGGAGGATCACTATGAGCCTGAGCTGCATAGTGAGACCCTGTACCAAATACATTACAAAAAAAAAAAAAAAAAAAAGCAACAGTGAGTCCTCTGAAATCACCTTCCTCAACTCCACCTATTCCAAACCTTCTTTCACCAGTCCTCCACTTGGGGTAAGGGGCCAGCTCAGGGTTACTGAAGGACAGTGGCAGACACTGAGGATACTGTGCCACCTGATCCCTTCCCCTCCTTGCCGAGGCCCCAAAAGAGAAGACATGCCCCCCCTTCCCGCCACCTCAAGGTCCAGCTCCGTGTCCCTTACCACTACTCCTAGCAGCTCAGCCTTGATTTCCTCTTTCCTGGCCCTGGGTTAATTCATCTCATGAAGAAAAACCAAGGTACTCCCAAATGTGGACCTTAAAAAAATGGAAGAGTGTTTTAAAAATCATACCCTGCTTTAGGATAGCCCTGGGTAAGAGACAATTTCGTTCATTTTGATGAGAGATAAAAGAAGGGAAAGAGATACAAAGCAGTCAGGCAAGCACTTTGGGAGAGGGCCTTGCCTTAAAGCTGAGCAGCCAGCCAATATGGGAACAAGCCTGCAGGCCAGCACATAGATTTAGTGGGTCACAGGAAAGGAGTGTAGCCAAGGAAGAGGAAGGTGACGTTTCTAATGAAGTCTAGAACCCCGTTGGGGCATCTATTTTGCTGTGGCTGGGTCTCTCCACCCGCCCTTCCTCTGTCACCCAGTGGTGAAAAGCCCCTTAGGTAGATCCAGAGCAGGATAATGCCCCTGACTACCTGGCTGTGGAAGCTGTGGTGATAGGAACACTCCCTCATACAGATGGCGGCCTTGAGGGTGGTCCTTCTAGGTCCAGATGGAAGGCAGGATGGCGAGCCTGTGGCCCAGGTGGCCACTGGGTGGTGTGCCAGGCCCTGAGGGCCAGGACAGGGGCTGTATAACTCTCAGTTGGGCTTGGCTACACAGGGTGGTCCCACCTGAGGCAGGAGAGGAGCCCTGAGTTATGCTAGAGAATGTGCCTCCCGGTCTCTTGCTCTAGAAGTCCAGGGCAGCCTCTTTCTTCCTCCAGCTCCTGATAGGAACTCCCAGAGGCCTTGTCCCTGCTTGATGGACCCAATTCTATTTGAGGGACTGGGTGAGCCTGGTTGCAATCCCTGTGCGGAGAGACCTGGGATTCCACAGCTGGTGAGGCAGGGTCCTGGGAGCCCTACTCACTTGCTCTAGCTGGAGTAGTAGGTGTCTGGAACTGTCCCCTCCTGTCCACTCTGACAGGAAGACAGTGAGGCCCCAGCATGCAGAGCCTTTGCTGGGTCTGTTACTGACAAGTACCCAAGCCTGTTCTCCTTTTGGAAGGAACCCCAGGCTTCCTAGCCACTGCCCGAATCCCACTAAGTTCACTGCAAAGGTCCATTATCATCCCAGTAGCCAAGTCCACACCTGCTTCAAGAGGTCTCTCTAGCTCTCCGCTTCTCATTTATCTGTCTTTTCCAGAATATTAATGTCAGCCATGACTCTCCCTAGTCCCTACTTTTCTTTCTTTTTTTTTTTTTTAATTAATCTTATTGAGAAACAAAGAGCAATGAGACAGTTTCAAAACAGGTTGGTGGGACAGTTACAATAATTAATACATTGCACAATGTTGTCTTCATAATGGTTATTCATAGTACAAGATGCATACATGATATCCTGTCCAAACTCTAGTAGTACAAATCTTTCTTCTCATTGAATTAAGAGAAAGTAACTATATATCTATCCTATTTTGTATATACAGATATAGATATATCTATATCAATATAGATATAGATATTTTAGTACAAAATGGTCCTTCATTTATATCCCTCTTTTTTGTTTAGTTTCGTCAGAGATGGGTATTCCACTGATTGGTCAAGCAATGGCCATGACTCACCCACATGGCTGACACTGACAAAAGATCTATGAACTGTGTTACAGGGTTTCAGGGTAAATCCTGAGGGGACTTGACTGACCTTGTGAGGTACAAAAGTTACATTTCTTGTTATATTCTCTTGGTCATCCAGCAGAAAAATATAAAAACAAGGTAGTAAAAAAAGTAAAGCCAGATAAGAGATATCTGCTAAAATAATATCTGTAAATATAATATCATGTATGCACCTTGTACAATACCAAAACACTATGAAAACAGTCTGCAATGTATTAATTTGTCGAATCGGTATTGTTAAGGTGTCTTGAAACTGTCTGATTGACATTTGTAGTTCAATAAAATAAAATAAAAAACAAAACAATAACAACAAAAAAATATACAGGGAATACCATACTTGAGAAAGACTGAAGGAATTTCCCCAAGATTGAAAACGAGATAATGATGTCCATTCTTTGAATAAAATTCTCTTAAAACTGCAAAAAAAAAAAAAAAGTAAAGCCAATTAATATGCTGAGCTGTAAAAGGCTCAAGTCAATTATTCCTACTTTTCCTTTTGTTTGTTTATTTAACCCTAACATTAAAAGCATCTCCTAATCTTCCTATTTTTGTTTTCTTTAAACTCAGGATGTTAGGAGAAAAAAATAAATTGGCCCTTTTTTCCTAGAGATGAATGTTCACACCTGCACAGTATGAAGGCAATAAAATTCTACCCTCCGCCCTACTTCTTCAACTGCCTTCCTGTTTTCACCTTATCGTAGCTTGCTCCACCTTTGCCCCCCTCACGAGGCAGTCTGAGAGCCTGCCTGGCTGAGCAGTCTCTATGGGCAAAAAACAAAACAAGCGCCTGCCAAAAGAACCATGTCAACAACATCTTCAAGTTCTTACTCATGGCGTTGATCCTGGCCACAGGACTCACAGTGCCTTTCCTCAGCGTTGTCTCTATTTGTCATTGAGATCAGAGTCACCTTTGGCAATCAGCTTCACCATGCCAGAGCTGGAGACTTTGCCTGCCACACATGCTGGAGCACCACGCTCTGATGCACGCTTAATATACAAAGGGACAATGACACAGTTATTGGTGAAGTGTGATCAGATCTGCATCTCAGAGAAACCATGTACCCTGTCTTTTGCTCGCAAAATCAGCTATAAGTGATAAAGATTGTGGATTTTCAGTGATTCATACTCTAGAAGACAGTCAAACTCCAGGAACAGTTTTTAACTGAACTCATGGGAGAAGAGTTAAACTGAATGGAGCAGCAAAACTGCACCAGCCTCACCCCTTGGGTTGTGGACCAGCCCACGAGCTGCAGCCGTGGAATCGTAGGGCTAAGAAAACTTATTCAGCACTCTTTTTCACATGGCTTTGGTGGCTGTGAAACAAGCAGGTGTAACATAATCTGTCAGTCACAGACAGCAAGGGCAAAGAGCTCAGCCACCTCCTGTCTGTTGGGCTATCAGACAGGGAAATAAAGACGGGCACAGTCCCTAATGTGAGGCAACCCTGAGCAAGGAAGAGCACGTTACCATGCTCGCCTGGATCTCCCTCCCCTTCTGACCCATTCTGTTTTCCCAGGAGCCAGGACTGATGCTCCTGAGGGAGCTCTTCCTTTCCTCCTTCGGTTGCCATATTCTGCTGCTGCTGCTGGACCAGAAGTCACAGCCAACTCTCTTTGCAGCAGGCACCTGGTTGTACGGTCCGTAGGTCATCCTTGCCCTTGACAGCATTGTCCTAAGGTCCGATCGTTTTGTATGGTCAATGCTTCAGTTTCACTTGGAATTTGTACTAAAAAATTTCATAAATTTGTGATTATAAATGTTCACTTTGCTTCCCTAAATTTGTTATCTACCTATATTTTGACTAGAAATGAGTAGGCTAATGTAGCCTCATAAAACTATCTACATGATCCTATATAACCTTAGTATGTATTCAGCACCAACCAAAAGCAAACTACAGTACTTCAGGGCATCTGATCCTGAATCTTTTTTTCTTACTTTTTAACTCAAAATGAGAACGCTGATTCTTAAGCAGCTGCTTGAAATTTGGATAGGGGTTATGACAGTGCAAATATGTCTGAT
This sequence comes from Ctenomys sociabilis, assembly GCA_004027165.1. NCBI lineage: Eukaryota > Metazoa > Chordata > Mammalia > Rodentia > Ctenomyidae > Ctenomys > Ctenomys sociabilis. The sequence goes on along the minus strand of PVKA01040619.1, from coordinate 7,918 downwards.
TTTTAAAATGCAAACTGACAGGTTTGGAAATTTCCCAAGGTGAATGTAAATTATATAAATACAGGTTTCAGTGAAGACTGCAACCAGCACTGCTTTGTTAAATATAATTCTATCTAGATAGAAACCTACTGCCAGAGTATAAAAAGGCGTTTCAAATTGCAAGGTTAATCTCAGTCAGTTATCGCCTCTCCCTTCATTATGCAAGGGCTCGCTCCTCCTTCAAACAGCTACTGTTCCAGTTCCAGACCCGCTTCTGCTTTCTCTGCCCTGTTTGGACAAGTTTTTACCTTTCTCTACCCCTGCAGATGCTTACAGACTAGGAGAATAAGACTGAAAAACAGTAAGCTAGCATGCTGGATTAGATGGTTCTTAGTACACAAGCTACAGACAAATGGATTAAAGACATTTGTTGACAATCTTAGCTCAGTCTTACAGTGTGGAGATCATTCTCAAGACCTGTAATATAAGACATAGTAAGTCTTACACATACCAGGAATAGTATCAGATCTATTTGTAGGTTTTGAGTTGGAAAAAGCCAATATGGATAAGATGGTCTGTCACTTTTTCCCCTTAAAGTTAGCATGCTGAAGCACACACGCACACACACACACACACACACACACACACACACACACACACACACAAAAGACCCCAAGCCAAGGAAATCAACAGCAATTTCCCTAGAGTGAGGGAGAGCAGGAGAATGCGGCAGGGACATGGTGGGGATGCCGTGGAGCACAGCAGCACACAACAGCCTTATAAAAAAGGCAAGGACACACATAGCATCTAGTATGCGCCTGCCCCATGGAGTTTATCCTTCAAACAAAAGGGACTTTGCTCAGTGGGGAAGGGCAAACATACCTACCCCAAAGTTCTCACTAATGCCAGATACGTGAAGCCCCTGCTGCTTTTCTGTGGGCCATAAGTCTTCACTAGGACCTGCTGAGTTACCACTGGAGAAAGTGGTGAAAACCTCCAGCCACAGTGTACACTGCCCTCCCAGACTCTCACTGCACAGGACCACCTTGAGCTCCAGCTACCTGAGGTCCCATGAAGCAGCCAGGAACCTAGCCCAGCACTACGAATCAGCTGAGTGGCCTTCCCTACTCTCCCATGGCACAGCAAGTAGCTTACAGCATTTCTGAGTGGCCTGGCCACAATGACCCCTGGGAAGTAGAAAGGTTAGCCCCACAGTGCTTTCCTCACTGACCCTTAGTCCTTAGGAGGAAGCAGGATCCTGTCTGGGGAAGCAATCAGGCAGCCTTGCCCACCATCTTGTCTGAGAAACACAGTTCTGCAAAGCTACCTGGCACAATGCTAATCAGCTCACTGAGGCCCATCAGCATGGCCCAGCCCTCTGGTAGCTCTCGCTGCCATGTACCCGCCCATCTGTAGCAGTTGTCTATCTCCTATCTGGGCTCACTATATCCACAGTGGGCCACACTATATTCAGAGCAGCTAGGTAACAGACCTGCATCCCAGCTGGTGGAACAATTCCACACAGCCCTGTAGCTTAGGTCACTGTGACATCATCAGGATTGATTACAGTTGATGAAGCATTGCTGTACCTCCTAGAACCAAAGCCAGCTGAGCCTACTCAGCCCACACTCTTGCACACATGGCTATGACAGAGTCTCTTACTATGAAAACCACCCCATAAAATTGGCAGAGACCACGGATCCATCAGATGTACAAGTATCAATATAGTAACAGAAGAAACATCGAAGAGCAAAGTGAGCTGGAACCTAAAAGAAACACAGCAACTCTCTACTAACAACCACAAAGGAAATCAAGAAATTATCTTAAAAGAATTCAAAATAATGAGCATAAAGAAGCTCACTGATATATAGGAGAACACAGATCATGCAATAATTAGAAAAACAATTCATGATTTGAATGATAAATTTAGCAGAGAGAAAAGGGACCATTAGAAAAGCTATCCTAAAAGAGTTGTATGTCTTTCCAAGACAAACAAAAACTATGAAAATTCACCACCACCAGGCTGGCCATATGAGAGTGTGGTCTTAACTAGAAGCAAAATGATGATACATGTCATCATGAGACCACACAAATATACAAAACTCACTAGTAGAACAGATACATAAAAGAGATAAATCAAACCTAACCAATGCAGAAAACTATAACAATCAATAAGAGAGAAAGGACCAAAGATTTTACAAAACAATCAGAAAAACATAACAAGAATATATATATATATATATATATATTTGTTTATCAATAACACCCTTCAATATAAATTAACTTTCAGGATGAAAGGACTTAAACTAGCTAAATGTACAAAAAAACAAGACACCATAATGTGCTGCCTAAGAAAAACCCATTTCATTATTCAAGACACAGCTATACTGAAATTGAAGGTATACAAAAAGATACACTAAACAGAAAAAAATAAAAACAAGCAGGAATAGCTACCCTTCAAGACTTTAAGTCAAAAACTGTATAAAAAAAAAAAAAAATGAAGTCTACTATATAATGAAAAGTGGATCAATTCAGTAAGAAAAAGTAAAAATTATAAATATATAGGCACCCATCACTGGAGCTCTCAATTAAGAAAGAAGGTAGAGATCAAACAAAGCACTGGAGATAAATTCCAGTAGGGTCCCAACAGACATTTATAAAATATTCCATTCAATAGCTGCAGAACATACATTTTACTAATCAGTATGCGGAATGTTTTCTAGGTTAGATCATATATCAGGCCACAAGACAAGTCTCAACACATTGAAAATATTTTGAATTTTCATCTTCTCTTAAAACAATAAGTGGAATAAAACTAAAATTAACAATAGGAATTTAGAGACTGAATCATATGCTCTTGAACAATCAATAGGCCAATGAAAAAATATGAGGGAAATTTAAAAATTTTTTGAAAAATTAAAATGTAAAGACAACATACAAAAACCTTTAAGGTACAGGAGCATAGTACTAAGAAGAAATTTAGAGGGGGAAAAAAAAAACCTCCTACATCCCCCCCCAAAATAGCACAGTTTCAAATAAAAAACTTAATGATATAATTCAAAGAACTAGAAAAACAAGACAACTTAAACCTAAAATTAAAGAAATAACATAGTTCACAAGAGAAACAAATACTTAACAAGAATACCAAAGAGGAATGAATGATTAGTTTTGAAAAAGAGAGACAAAATTTACAAAACTTTAGCTAAAATAACCAAGATTCAGAAAAAAGAAGAACTACTAATGCCAATGTTTGGAAAAAATCAAGAAAAAAAATGGCTAACCTTCTAGACACATATAACTACCAAAATTGAACTATGAGGACACAGAAACCCAAAAAGACTAATAATGAATTATGAGATTGAACCAGTAATAAAATGTCTCTTGAGAAAGAAAGGCTACTACAGCACCAGAAGTTTTCACTGTTGGATTTTTACCAAACTGAAAAACAAGAGCTGGTGCTAATCCTTTTTAAACTATTCCCAAAAAGAAATGGAACTATTCCTGAAAGAAAAGGAATCTTTCCAAATTCATTGTATGACACCAGCATTACCCTGATACCAAACTTAGGAAAGGGAATTTAAAAGGGTGGGAGGGGGGAGAAAGAGAGAGAGGAGAGAGAGAGAGAGAGGGGGAGAAAGAGAGAGAGGAGAGAGAGAGAGAGAGAGAGAGAGAGAGAGAGAGAAGAGGGGAGGGGAGGGAAGGGGAGAGAAGAGGAGAGAGGAGAAAAGAAGAGAGGAGAGGAGGGGAGAGAACAGAAAGAAGGAAGAAGAGGAAAAGGAAGAGGATACAGAAAACAGAAAGCTACAACCTTATAATCCTGATGAATTCTCAACAAAATACTAGCAATTTAGTAATCCAGCATCAGATACGAAGATTATACACTATGATCAAATGGAATTTATCCCACATATGCAAAGATGATTCAAAGTATGCAAATCAACAAATGCAATACATGAACAGAATAAATGTTAAAAAAAAAAAAAAATCCTGTGTGATCACTTCAATAGATGGGGATAAAAAGCGTTTGATAACATTCTATGTCCAAGGCTAGTGAGATAGCTCAGTGGCATAAGCACTGCCTGGCAAGTGCAAGGTCCTGAGTTCGAGGCTCAGTACTGCCAAAAAAAAGTAAATAAAAAAAATTCTATGTCCCTGTATGAAAACCCCTTCAAAAACTCTGAAAAATTAGATATAAGAAGAATGTATCTTAACACAAGGCTACAGATAACAAGCCCACATACAGGAGCATACCAGAGGGTTATGATGAAATTGTTAAAGTTAAGAAGAAGACAGGATGTCCCTTTTCACTACTCTAGTCAACATAGTACTGGACATCTTAACAAAAACCATGAGAGCAGAGAAACACATAAAGGGCATCTAAGTAGAAAGGGAGGAAGTCAATTGATGTGCTTGTAGATTACATGATTTTATACTTAGAAAAACCCGAAGACATCACCAAAAAGCTCCTAGAACTAAAACAAATACAATAAGATTACAGGTCATAAACTCAGCCTACAAAAAACAGTAGCATTTTATGCACTAAAAACAAAGTCACTGAAAAAGAAATCAAGAAAGTGATTCCACAATAGTTTCAAATAAAAAATTGCTTCTTGGCCTTTTGGCTAAGATCAAGTGTGAGGTGAAATAAAATATTTTAGAAGAAAGTTAACTGGGTGAACTCTACAATGCAAGCTTTAAAAGACTGATGAAAGAAACTGAAAAGGACACATACAGAAAGACTTCCCATGTTCACGGACTGAAAAATTTATTATTGTAAAGTAAACCATAGTACTCAAAGTGATTCATAGATTCAATGCGATTTTTCAACTAACACAGTTTCTGCATAAAAATAATGTACCTACAATTTATATGGATTCATAACAACCTCCTAATAGCCAAAGCAATACGAAACAAAGGAACAAAGCTACATAGGCTGCAATGCCTGACTAAAACACTCTACAATGTGATAGAAACCACAAAAGAATAGCAGTGGCAGAAGAGCAAAGAAAGATAATAGAGGAGCTGGGGAGACGGCTCAGAGGAATAAGCACTTCCCTGGCAAGCACGGGAACCTGAGTTCAATCCCTGATTCTGCAAAAACAAAAAAACAGGCATGGTGGTGCACTCCTATAATCCTAGCACTGGGGAGGCTGAGATAAGAGGATCACTATGAGTCCAAACTGTGTAACGAGACCTGTACCAAATAAATATTTTTAAAACAAATTTAAAAAAATAAAAAATATATGAGTGACCTGAAAAGGTATTTCTTAAAAGAAAACACACAAATGTCAAACAAGTATGCAAAAAAACCAAAAAGCTCAAATCAATATTCATCAGCGAAGTGAAAATGAAAATAATGCAATATCATCTAACCAGTTATTAGCAAAGAGACAAATAATATTAAATAAATAAAATTCAAGATAGGATCAGAGAAAGAGAAACTGTCAATAGAGTGTCGATAGGAATAGAAATTACTACAGCCATTGTAAAAAACAGTATAGAGGTTCCTCAAAACTAGAAATGGGATTACCATCTAACACAGCAATCCTGCAGGATATATACCCAAAGGAAACAAAATCGGTAGGCTGCAGAGACTTGCGTGTTATTATAGCACTATTCAAAATAGCCAAAATATGGCTGCAGTCAACTCACGTGCCCTCTGATAGATGAATACATGAAAAAACATACATACATAATGGAACAGGATTCAGCTATCAGAAATACAAAGGTACCGAAATTTGTGGCAACACAGGTGGAACTGGAGGATGTTGCACAAATGTAATAAACTAGGCACAGAAAGACAAACACTGCATATTCTCCCATACATGTTGAATCTAAAACATTGTTCTCATAGAAGCAAACTGTCACCTAGGGGTTACCAGACTTCAGGGAGATGGGGAACAAAGAAAGAAAGGCACAGGGACGCACCTGTGGGGGTGGAAGCATTCTACTGTTGTAGAGTACAGTGGGATAAGTACAACAACAATTAGCTGTGTATTTCAAGAGCTCGTAGGGGGGATTTTGAATGTTTCCAACACAAAGGAGTAATGTTTGACACGACAGATATGCCAATTATTCTGACCGGATCATTACTTCACTACGCGCGCGTGTGTGTGTGTGTAGCAAGACCTGTACCAAAGAAGTGTGTGTGTGTGTGTGTGTGTGTTGAAGTGTCACATTAAGACCTATAAATATGTATAATTATGTGTCAATTAAAAATAAAAGTTACTGAAGCGACCCAGAGTGCAGGCCCAGGGTATGAGTGAGACCACCCCTGGCCTCTGGATCCTGAAGTGACCCAGAGCGCAGGCCCAGCGTGGAACTCTTCAACAGAACTGCCTGCAAAGAGGCTAGAGGCAAGACTCACCCAGCTGATTCAGAAGCAGAACATCTTTCCAGAGTGATACAAAGGGTTCACCTGCAAGGCTGCAGCAGGAAGAAGTGGAGCATAGCAGCCAGACCCAAGCACACCCACCTGGAGGAGTCTGAACTTCCTAGATCCAGACCTGGTGCTAAGGTAATAACTGTATAAGTTCTACACCAAAGGTCAAAAGTCAGTGGTATACAAAATGACAAAGAGAAGGAGCAAAAAGCAGTCTCAGGCCCCAAGTCCACCCAGTACAAATGCAGAAGACACTAGCGTAGAGGAAATTGGAAATCACACACCTGAAATCTCTGAAATAATAGCATTGAAAGTAAAGAAACAACTGTGGAATGTTATAGAAGAAATCAGATCAGAAATAATTTCTGAAGTAAGAAAAAGCAGTGATAAGTATAATCAAAGAAATACTAAGTGCTTCTAAAGAATACACTGATAAAAAAATAAGAGCAGAATATAAAAATGATGGAACCCCTGAATAAGCAATATAAGAAAGAAATAGAAAGTATGAAACAGATCCAAAGCGATATACAAGAAATTAAAACCTCAATCACAAGCTGGCAAATCCATCTGAGTGAAAGTGAACATAGACTCTCTGACACAGACTACTAAATGATGTTCTAGAGAAGGAGCAAAATGATCTTAACCCCATGAACGAGAATGGAAAGAGCCCACCAAATAGGGCAAACAAACACAGGAGAATAAGAGGTATACAATAGCAGTCTTTCAGTTATTCTTTTGTGTACAGCAGCAAAATATTTCCATCAGCGCACTCTACAAATGGACTTCTCTTGCACCCTATGGATCATGATTCCATTTGGGTCTACAGGGTGGATTTCAAGGAAATAGCTGTAGCTCAGTCCCACAAGTGACACCTGGCCACCAGTAAGTACCATGGTCATTGTCCATGTCCACAACACAGTAGAACTTTGTGTGATATCCTATTCCCAAACTGTCAGAAATGATGGCCATTTATTTGTCATTCCAGTATCTATCTTATGTTTTATTCTTAGTACCTTTTTACTATCATGAAAACTTTTTCTTAGTTCAATTGTTTTGAAACATTTTCATTTTTAATTAATTAGTACTTAATTTTTGGAATATTGCCTAATCTTAATTTTTGTTTTAAGGTTTATACTATATCTTTGAATTATAATTTATCTAAAAGACATCGTATGATATCTTCTCTTAGTATTAGAAACTTTAAAAAGTATATTTCTATTTTCTGTTGACTTTATATTACTTCTTCCCTGTCCTTTATACACATATACACACACATACATATGAAAAAAAAAATATGTGTTTAACCTGACATACGATTGGTACTATTTCATAGAAATCTTCAATGAACTTTTAAATAAGGATTCATCTAATATATTTTATATAGTTCTGAATAGCTATCACTTGAGAGGTCTTTATTGTTCATCCAGGAGCATACTGCAACTTCTCATGCCTTTTGAATTATGCTCTGTTATTTCCTACATACTACATCTGGAGGTATTAAAATATTTCAAGTTTGTATAACTAGAAAATATTTTACTTTTAGTTTTCAAAGGTATG
>PVKA01040618.1:0-12950 GCA_004027165.1 Ctenomys sociabilis | reverse complement strand
CGGGATACAGGAGGCTGCTGGAGTCAGCTGCTGTCTCAGGCGGGCGTGGGCAGGATCAAGGAAGATGGCAGAGTCCTATTTTTATATATGTGGCACAAGGTCTTGTTACACAGCTTGGACTTGTGGTGATCCTCCTGTCTTAGCGTCCCCACTGCTGAGATTACAGGTATGCATCACCATGTCCGATTTCAGGGCTGGCATGGAGGGCCCAGGATTCTGGACTGGCACAGCATGCCATACCTGGGATCAAATCCGGGTCCTTATGCTTGCTCCGTAGGCTCTTAGACTGACAAGCTATCTCCCAAGCTACTTGTTATTCATTGTTGTTGCTACTCATTGCACTTTCCAAAAGCAATTAAAAATGAGTACCAAGGCAACACTGTATTTTAGTTTTTGTGACAAGCTCATGTCAGTGAGCATAATGTGATCAAATTTCATCAATGTTCTAGCATGTGTCAAGATTTCCTTTAAAAAAAAAACTACTGAATAATATCCCATTTCATGTACATACTATATTTTGTTTTTTAATTGCCCTGTCAATCACCATTATGTTTTTTCCAACTCTTCGCTATTATGAACAATGTCTCTGCATGACTCTAATCTCAATATATATATATATATATATATATATATATATATATATATATATATATATATATATATATACATATCTAGAGGTTGAAATCCTGGATTAAATCATTGCTGTTCTCTGATGCTTTGAGAAATTTCATACTGCTGCATCATTTTACAAACTCACAGTTCACAATTGTTTCAGTTTTCCCACAAATCTATATAGCATTCATTATTTTGTATGCTTTCACTACCATAAATATTAGTTTACAAAGTGATATGTCAGTATGGTTGTATCCCTGATTAGTGATGTTGACTATAATTTTCTTACTTCTATTCTTCCTCCTTTCTCTTTTTACTTTCTTTCTTACTCTTTTCTCCTCCTACTGGGGGATCAAACCTAGAATCTTGCACATGCTAGGCAAGAACCCTGGCAGGAAGATACTCCTAGCTCTGCTGTGCATCTTTTGATACTCTAAAGTATTTGTGTATTACTTTGGAGAAATATCTATTTAAATTCTTGCCTATTCTATTTTAATTTTATTTCTTCTGGTACTTATAATCAAATCTAAGGGCACTTTTTCACTGAACTACATTCCCAGCCTTTTTAAATTTTTTGCTTTAAGAATCTTGCTATATTGCTCAGGCTGGCCTTGAACTTGTGATCTTCCTGACTCAGGCCCTGTATAAAAGATATTACAAGTATATGCTACTGGGGCTGTCCTTTGTCCATTTTTAAAGTGAATTACTTGATTTTTATGGTTAATTTGTAGAATTTTATGATGAGACTGAGACTGAAAATTTGTAGAATTTAAAAAAATACTCTATACGTCTATTACTAGTTACATGATATGCAAATTTTTTCTCAGATTGGATTCATAGAATTTTCAACTGTGGACTATGTCCTCTGGTGCCCAAAAGCTATTTTTGATGTACTCTCATTTGTTTATTTTTGCTGCCTCTTTTTTTAGAAGTAAAAGAGGTCTTTATTGCTTGGCCTGGGAGGGCTGCTTAAAGAGAAGCAAGAAACCCCCCAAGGAGGGTTTTCATTGAATTGGGCCAGAAGTGGAACTGAAATGGGCAGGCAAAGCATCATGTCAGGAGAGGATTCGAAGGTGATTGGCACATGCACCAAAAGGAGACAAAGAGTCTATTTTGGGACTAGAAGAACACAGAAATCAGTTTAAGAGAGACACATTGTTGTTTTGGGATGAATACTAGTTGGATCACCTGTCATAATGACCCAGGTAGACTTCCACACAGGCAGAAACCTGTCATTCTTGCCTTTTTGTTAAGGGATGATGACTCTCTCAAGCTACTTCCTGCTGACAGGATGAAACGTGGGATTCAAGCTGTTGTAGTCATGGGGATGGCCAGTCAGGCCCATACAGAAGCTAGTGCCATGGGTCTCAGCCAAGACAAGGAACTCTCTGGTAATGATGGCCCATATCCTGGACTGGAGAAAACTTGAAAAAAGTTTAAAAAGACAGATTGTTATAAGCATCAGGAGAATGATCATGGTGAGGCCCTAGGATGGGAAAGATGATAGGGGCCCATGAGCCAAGGTTGACCACCACCAAGAGGGGAGACTATTGGGCCTTTTGTTGTTGTTTTTTCTTTGTATATATCCATAATGATGTTTTCATGACCTGTTAACTGTGGTTAGGGAAGACTACGCATAGTTTTATACATCTTGTGCTTATACTTTTCTGCTGGATGTTTAAGACAAAGTTGAAGTGAGACCTGTATTAATTAAAATTAACTCCTTTGCTATCTATCAAGGTCATTTAATCTTCTCAGGATTTACCTTGGAACCAAGCATAGTCCCTCAGTACTTCTGCCATTGACCAAGATGCTTTCTGTGAAAGCTTGGGAGACTTTTTGTTCTTAAGCATGCTGTACAATAAAATCATCTTCCTCTGTGGTCCTATAATCTGCTTCATCAGAAAATCCATGGTTCAACTCAGTTATAGGATGTCTCAGCTGAGGTTGTTCCCTTATATCCTGGGTGCCACTGACTTCTGAGGGCTAGGGATGAAATATTGGCAATCCTCTTAGCTCATCTGTCTTTCTCATTTTTAGGTCTCTACACTTCAGTTGTTGAAGAGAATGCTAGTGACATTACATTGTGATGGGAACAATATGCCTAATTATTAAAATTTTATCAGTGTATTAAGCACCTAGAAATATATATTGTAGCCAGAGAACTATTACTTCTTATCAACCGTGGATGTTCTAGTAATTAAATCCCTGCAGAATGTTTACAGACCACAGTTATATATTTTACATAGGAAATTTGACATCAATAGTAATATAGCATAACAATCATGATGGAATCTCTACTTTGGCTAAGCATCTGTAAATATAATGGCACACACATAGCATACATGTCACATAAGTTTTACTTAGAAAATTATTATTTAACTAATGACCTCATGTTATTGCTTCTTTTTGATGTCTTACTCAAGGAATCAAAGTCAAATCAAGTGTTACAAAGATTTTTAAAATGTTTTCTTCTAGGAGTTTTATAGGTTTTGGATTTATATGTAAGACACTAACCTATTCTGAATTAATATTTATGTTGTAAAGAGAAGTCCAGTTTCCTTCTTTTACATATGAAGTACAGTTTCCCAACACCATTGAAAGGTACTTCATTTCCCTATTGAATGAGCTTGGCACCACTGTCAAAGCTAATGTGATCATATATGTAAGAGTTTATTTCTGGGCTCTATTTCTATTACACCTGTCTATGCGTCTATTTTTATACCAGTATCATTCACTTATGATTGCTGAAGCTTTGTAATATATTTGAAAATCACAAATCATCAGTTTTTCCAACTTTATTCTTTTCAATTTACTTGGCTATTCAGAACTCTTAATTCTGCATGTGTTCAAGAATATTTTTATACTTCTTTAAAATGCTGTTATTATTTATTAAATCTATAGATCACTTTTGGCAATACTGACATCTTACCAACAGATAATTTTAATTCTTATTTATAAACAAAGTGTTTCAATTTGTTTTGAGCTTATTAAATTAGTTCAAAACATATTCCTTTAATTTTTGGGGTGTCTTTTGGCATGGTTATGAATTGTGTTTAGATGTCCCCACAAAGCCTCATGCACTCATAGGTGGGGCTTTTCAGAGTTGGATGGATCTAGAGTATGTGGTACTGGGATCAAATATGAGTGATTACTAATTAGTCCACTAATTGGTTTGGCATAATTCTTAGAATGGATAATGTGAAGGCCCTCCCTGGATGAGTGTCATGTGCCCTAAGACTAGATAGCCTGTACAGAAGCCTGGATAGCCAAGGATATGAAAGGGCTATTGGGGTCACTCATTGCTTGCTGTTTTTGGTGCTTCCTAACTTTCAGATCATGAACTGTTTTTGTACCTCTGTGATGCCTCCTTGCTACACCACCCTGCCTTGTAACCATCCGATTATGGACTAAAAGCTCTACAAACTGAGCCATAATAAATATTTCCTTCTTTAACTTTGAGTATTTTGCTTAGCAACAAGAAAAGTAACGAAAATAGCCATACTGGCTAGATCTATTCCAAGATATTTTATTCTTTTTAGTTGATTTATTTTTTTTCCTGTGTTTTTTTAGGGAAGGGTCTATAGGTTATTCAGGGTCTCACTGCAAAGATCAGACTCCTAGTGATTCTCCTGTTTACAGGCTCTCAAGTGCTGGGATGCCCAGTCTTAATGGCTCTTTCAGCATGCCCCGGGGCGGGGCCGGCAGAGCAGGCCCGGAGATCAAAACCTTGGCCCCTGCACCTGTTTGCAGGTACTTTAATCCGCTGAGCTCTTTGGCTGGCCCTCTTTTCAGTTGATTTATAAATAGAATTTTTAATTCATGATAATCACTGTAGTGATTACACTCATTGTAGAGAACTGGTTATGTACATAACACGTCTCAGTTCTCTTAGGTTACAAAGGACAATCAAAGTTGTTCTGCCACCTTTTATTTTACTATTCTCCTTCTCCAGAGTATTTTCAAAGTGTATATACTTGTAAAATGGCTTCTAATACTTCCTTCCCTCATCCTAATGATGGTGAACATAATGGATTCTAGTCCTACTCTTCCCATCTTATCTATTTTATTCAGTTACTTATTTTTATCAATATGTCTTTATGGTGCTTCTAGTTGTTGGAATATAGTTCAATTACACCTTAACTTTTTTGCAGGAAGACTTTGAAATTGGAAGGAAGTTTTCTTATCTGCAGGGAGATTCCATTTATGTCCACACACCTCAAATTTTTGTGTAATTTCCTGGATATGGCTAAACTTTAAAAATATCAAAGGTTCATATAATTGTCACAAAATTTTTAATGCAAGAGTAGTTAAAAACCACTAAAAGTTTTGTGATTTGTGCCAAAAGTAAGAAAAAACGGATTATTGGGAGGAAATCCTAATAGTCAAAAATGTGGTGTCACATAAGAAAAAAATCTTGGCAATTATATTTTTCCCAGCAGGAATGCAGTGATGTGCTATTGCTGAAAGTCTGAATGGAGGGCTACCCTGGACCTGCCTATCTTTCAGAGAATGGAGACAGTGACTTGACACTGGTCCACAAGTTCTCTCTGTGAAAGTCCTAGGTGAAGAAAGGCTGCACAGAGAGCTAAATCCATGCCATGATGGAATGGGCAGAGGCCAGCAGGCACAAGGTCAGGATGCAATCAGGGGCAAGTCTAAGCTGTTTCAAGGTTCCGTCCAGGGGAGTGCCATCTCTGGGAGGAAGAGATCCTTCCATCTCTGTGTCGTGAGGTTGGAGAGTATTGACACCTGAAGCCAGCATTATTTCCTGGGTCCCTGGGCTTTAGCAGACTGTGCGGAAGCTGCCACAGGATGAAGCCTATGATTTTAAGTGCTCATCTCAAGGAACAAGGCAGCTATGTCAAGCCATCTTTGAGCAGAAGAAAGAGCCCTCTGCCTTAGCACTTCTAGAGCACCTGTCGGATGCCATTGTACTGTATGTGGGTTGTGGAAGTGCTTGGGAGTATAGATTCCCAAAGGAGCTCACCCAGACACTACAACAACCTTGAGGCAAACATTTGTTCAGCTACCTCATGCTTTATTCTGATGCATGTATGAAATCACCACCTTTCTTGTTATGTGACTGGTTTATTTCTGTCCTCTGGCCACAAATATGTGATTTACTCTGCAAATCAACTTGCTTAGTTTTAATGCCATTATTTTGTGGTGAGTGAAGAATTCAACATTTGTGGAGGTAAATGTGTTGCAAATGTACATTTCCTTCCTACTCTATCGTTGCGAGTGGATTTCAGAGGCTACTTTAGAATGAATCAGTGAGTGGGCTGCAGAAATAGTGGTGTCTGTGTTTGGGTGTTTCCTATCCTGAAGGGAAATTTTATTTTGCAAAAAATTAATTAAGTGTAGTGCCACAAGGGGGCGCACTACCACTCTGGTCCAGCAGCAGTGGCAGCCAGCTAGCTAATAATAGAGGAAGAGGTTCCTGGGTAACATATTCTGGATAAAATACTGTGGGAGTACTTGTTGAGCACCTGCCAGAGATCTCACTGAGCATGATCACAGTATCTCAGTTTCTAAACCCAGAGTTGGTGCGAAACTGGTGTGTACACCCATGGTCCTGATAAGTCTAAATGGTTGGACAAGGTCAGCAACTTGGCCAGAGTCCATCACAAAATCACTGTGATAGCCTTCTTCTGCCTACATCTAGGGCTTAATGGAGACAAAGCATACTCAACTTGGAAGGGGCTGACTCTGTAGAGCTGAGACAAGCCCCTATGCCCATGTAACTCTGTGGTGTGGGAGTTTGGTTGAGAGGATTGCCTTGAAGGTACATAAGAAGAAAAGAATGAAAACTGAGCTGCTGTTTTATATTTTACCTGTAGTGCAACATCTGGGGAAGGACAAAGAAGAAGTCAGTGCACCTGTTGCTGCCTGTGATGCCTCAGGGCCATTTGTGCATGAATTCAGGGACACACATGGCTGGGGTTTCAGCATAGGAAAAAAATCAAGTAGAGCTGGGGAAGGGAGAACTGACCCCTCATGTCTTCTTCAGTGTGTGAGTCAGTGTTCAGAGCATGGACATAAGATGGGAGGAACAGTGGGTCACATGCCAGGCCCTTACTGGGTAGGGTATGATAGCAAAGCCAATGGTCAGGATGACAGCAGCATTCAGTGGCAGCAAAAAGCACAGTGAAGAGTAGGGTATGAAGGAAGAAAAGTGGGATGGGGTTGAGGCTACCAGGGTCCAGCTGCCAGATAGAAGCCCAGGGTCACAGTTTAGACCAGCATAATGGAAACACAGACGAGCCCAAGAGGAGCCCTCCCCTTGAGAAATCTGGGTTAGGTCAGGCAGTAGTGAAGTGTGTGGTCTCTGCAGAAAATGGTCTGAGGCTAAGGCTTCCCACAGGCCCTTCAGGTGATGAGGCCAAATACATACTTGCAGGTTGTAGTAGTGATTCAGTTCTGAAAGACTTTGACTTAAGTGCCAAGAGTTGTCACAAAATTTTACTAGAGATCAGGTTGATAAGGGAGTATTGTGACCCTCAGACAAGCAGGAAATTCCACCCACAGGACAGATAAAGCATTTGAGGCTCTGAGCTAACTCCTGTCCTGAGAAGTTAATTTTTGTCCATACTTCTGCTATGTAGGTTCTCCACTTGGAACTCTACTCTGCCAACAGTCCAGGTCCCAAAGGCCCTAAGTTCTTCTGGATCCTAACTCCAAAGAGGAGCCTCCTTTCCCTAGTCCTTATTCAGCTTTATCAGCACCTACTCCATCCCCAACAACCAAGACCCAAACAAGGTGCAGGCTCAAGGCTGGGCTGATGTCTCAGACCACATGCTCTAGGGTTTTTCTCAAAACTAAGCTATAGACTCACACAGTACTCAGTGTTAGTGCTCAACCCTTTCCAAGGTATCATCAGGACCAAGAGGACAACTGAACACTAGTGCCTGCAGAGCTCAGCCTATGTTCCCTGCACCCAGCCCAAGTAGCACTGGACACCCCTGCTCCTCCTGGGAGAGTCTGCGTACACACCGACATTTGCACTCTACCATTAGCTATAGTCTCTGGTCCATAGGAATTGCAAAAGTCCCCAGGCCCCAGGTTCTGGGCAGCTAGTTCTCCCAGACCCTTTGTATATTGTTTTCACTCAGCCTGCACACTAGAGGTCAGTGGTCTGCTTGCTCCTCTCTGTCCAGGCTGTCCTGCAGGGCAGGAGATGGACCTGGGAAACAGGCCCTTCCTCTGAATGCAGTTTCCTTACCACACATGCAGTAAATTTTCCAGGCCTGGCCCTGACAATGACAGAACTGGGTTATAATCTTGTCACCATCTCCTAGGAAGTTTCCTCACTGACTCTTGTACCTAAACTTGCAGGAATTCTCCTTGTGACCTGCCACACAAAGGTGACCACCACAAAAACACCCATCTCGCAAAATGGTACAAGACACTGAAACTGTTATTTAAAAAAATGGAAAGGGTAGTAAAGAACCCAGGCTGTTTATCCAGGCTCCACCCTGCCCAACTCTGCCCCTGAGCAAGCCAAGTGGCCTCTCTGTCTCTCCCCACGTTTCCCATCCCTCAACATCTCTCCTGGGATCCACTTCTCAGATCCCATCTTTTTGTCTCAACTTCAAAAAAAATCCAGAAGAACTTGAGTATTTCTTCTCTGTAATCCCAATTCAGTTCAGATATACTACTTTAGTGCACATTAAAGATGCACTAATTTAGGGACTGGTCAAAAAGCTCAACAGTTTAAAACCAAGGGTTTGATGCTTAGGCCTGCTATACTAGCTCTGCCCCAGGGGCATGCTGAGAGGGCAATTGAGATTGGACATGGTGGTGTGTGCCTGTAATCCCATCTGTTGGGAGGCTGTAAACAAGAGGATCACTACCAGTCCGATATAGTAGTAAGACCATGAACATCCTGTAGACCCTTCCCCAAAAATACAAACAAAAAGATGCACCAATGATAGAAGAGTCTATGGACTTGGCAGTGAGGCCTCAGTGCACAATGAGGGTTGGCACAGTAAAGTTCATCCTGAGCTAACCTTGCAAGGAAGTCCTAAGGACACCTCAGAGGAATAGGGTGAGCTGTGTGGACAGGAAGGAGGATAGTGTGCTATGACTGACTCAGTTTTGGTAGGAGATAGAGAATCCAGTTTCAGGCTGGTAAGGATAGCTGAGGGCAGGACAGACTGATGTTGTAGTGAGGTGGGGTTCTTCTCCAGCAGTGGAGCTGGGCCATGTCCACTGTGGGATTGGAAAGAATGAAATCTGTGTTAAAGGCCCACTGTAGCCCAGGTGCTGTGCTAGGACGCAGCGTCTCATACTCAACTATAATCCCCAGTAAGCACTTGCACACAGAACAGGTGGATAGTGCTCTCATGATGCCCAACAAAGAGGCAAGAGTTATTGGGGACCAAGGGATATGAAGCAATAGTTCACTATGTCAGGGAACACATTACGTGACTGTGGTCCCATGGTCTGAGGCTGGTAGGACTTGCCTCAAGGAACAAGAGAGTTTGAAAATAGCTTCACACATTCTGGCAATATTGGGAAAGCTCATCCTCACAGGCTCTTCAGCAAGATAGTATCTGCGAAAGACCACATGCAAAATACAGACATCTAAGGGTAAGGCTCTACCTTGTTCTCAGCTCGAACCCCATTTTATTATGCCATTCCCACACCAGTCACTGTTCCAAGAAAAGTGCAGTGTCCCATGAGCTTCTCCTGCCCAATAAATATGGGCAACTTCGAAGGCGCCAGCCAGATAGCTCAGCTAATTAAAGTACCTGCTTAGGCAGACTCAGGGACCAGGGCTCAATCCCTGGCATGCCGTGCTGGCCCTACCCTGGGGACATGCTGAGACAGTGACTCAGACTGGGCGTGGTGGCACACACCTGTTATTCCAGTGCTTGGGAGGCTGAGAACAAGAGGATCACTACAAGTCCGATCTATGTAGTGAGACTCTGTAGATCCTATACTAAATACATAAAAAATAAAATAAAATAAAATAAATAAATGTGGGCAACAATGAGAGATCAATCAGTCCACTAGAGATGATTTCACCCTCCCCTCATAACAAAAAGATATTGTCTTTTGCCTTTCTTCATTCTATATCATTCCCTCTCAGGTATCTGCAGCTCTGGTCAGCCTCTGGCAACTGGCACCCAAACAAGGAACTTGAGGCTTGAAGGGGAAGTTCCACTGGACTGCAAAACAGTAAAACAGATGTCAGGGAACTAAGGGACAAATCCAGAAGCTAGATTTTTAAAAAGGTGAACATTAATCACTGCGTTGTGGAAAGGCTTTCCTTAACCAGGATAAGGGGGCAAAATTTGTCAGTAAAAGAACAAAGATATATACAATTGTTGTGTATGTTGTTGAAGCAGGCAGGGTTTCATATGTGTCTCAGTTACTCTTCTCTCATTGCTGAGACAGATACCTCACATTCAAAATGAAGGAAGGAAAGTATTATTTAGCTCACAGTTAATGGAGCTTTCAGTGTGTACTTGGCTGGCTCCAAGGCAGAGCAGCACATGGCAGAGAGCAGCCTTTCCTGATGGTGGCAAAGAGCAAAAGGTTATAAGGGAGGAGTAGCAGCAACAATGGCAGCAGAAAGACTGGCTCTTAAGTTGCATTCAGGCTGCACATCCCAGGCTGGGTGTAGCACTCACACTCACATCCCAGCAGTACTCAGACCCACCATCCCATCAGTAATCAGACAAACAATTCCAGCACTACTCAGACACACAATCCCAGCAGTACTCATACCCATAAGCCCAGCTTTGCATCATGAATTAATCACAAACTGTAAAACTGTGACCCTAAATGACTACATGAGGCTTTGGAGGGACAAATACACACAAACCATAATAACATGAGTACCCGTTTTCTTTCAAAAATGTTGCAAGATATTTCCAAACACAACCTGTGGTTCCCCTAGATAGGAACTTCAATTTTTTAAATAGGAATCAAACTCAGGACCTTGTGTTGGCCAGGCAGGCACTTGTTCTGCTGAGTTATATCTCCAGCCCAGGTGGGAATTTTAGACATGGAAAATTGGGATAGAGTAGAAGAAAATTTAAAAATGGCCCATGTTAGGAGAGAACATGGACCTTTTCAATGTGGAATTTGGTAAAGTCTGCATTGGAAGCTTTGTGTGCTACAATGGTTAATTGCTACTACACCCCTGGTAAGGAAAAATTGAAAGATCAGAAAGAAAGTCCAGTTTTCTTGGTGTGCACCTTGAAAATTTTTAGATATTGATCCAGCATGCCCAAAACAGCCATGAGATAACCTTAGGGAGTGGTTATTCCAGGTGCATGGGACCTGGGCTGGGGGGAATGAGGATGCTGCAGTGGGCCAGTGGCAGAGCTACATAATGGAGAAATAGCTTTCCCATCTGTTTCTCTGGCCAGTTCAGCTGTGCTGGCACACACATGCAGTCTCAGCTCTGCAAGAGGCTGAGCTGTGAAGATCGCTTGAGTTCAGGGACATTTTGCACTGGAAGTCCTGGAGTCCTTTGGGAGCCCTGTGTGGGAGCCGCAAGATACTGAACATCTTGCCCATTCCTATCAGCAATTCAGTATTTTTATTTTGATGTCCAGCTTCAAGAGCTTGTGATAAAATAGGCAAGCAAAAATAAGGCAGCAGAAAGACCAAAAATCATGGAGGGTAGGCTACGGGGAATAGCACCTTGTGCACATCCCACACAATAATTAAAGGGATCATAATGAAATATATGACTAGAGAAAGTTGATGATAAATTGGACATGGGCTAAAATTTCTGAGGAGGATGCTCTAGTTCAGCCCTTCTTACATATCATATAGGGCTCTGAAGAGTCTCATTTTCAATCTTTGCTAGACTACAGGACAGGATCTGTCCATAGACAGATTCCTAATTCAGAAGAAGCTGAGGTCATAGTATAACTGGCCTTTAAAAATGCAAATAAACAGATGAATGCAATCGATGATGTATAGTGTGCCTAAGAAGAATCACATGGAGGAAAAACTTTCTCACAGGCTTTCACAGAGAGCAAACTGCTCAAAGAATGGCTGTAACTCAACCACATGGCTCACACTAACAAGGGATCTACAAAGTGCAGTACAGGGTTAAAGGATAAACCCTGAGGGGACTTGACAGACCTTATCAGATAAAAAAGGAACATTTCTTGTTATATAGGTCTTGCTTTATCTTGGTCTTAACCATCAAGCAGAAAACCATAAAAATGAGGTATATAAAGTAAAGCCATATTAATATGCTGAGCTGTAAATGGCTCTAGTCAACAGTTTCTTCGGATAACCCACTGCTATTGTGGACTGCTGGATTGTGTTGGAGTGTTTCGCTGAATTCAAGCACCTACAATAATTGAATGCCAACAGAATATCCATCTCTGACAGGACTAAACAAAAAAGGAGATACAAAGGAAGGACCATTCTGTATTTGTATATGCAGAATAGTTAGGATAAATATACAGCTACTTTTGCATAATTCTGTGAGAAGAAGGATTTGATATAATAGTTTTTGGACAGGATATCCCGTCTGCTTCTTGTACTATGATAACAACTAGGAAGATAACAATGTAAAAAAGTATTAATTATTGAAACTGTCTTATTAATCAGCTTTGAAAAAAAAAAGAAAGAAGATACACAGCTACATTTTCTTAATTCAATGAATAGTGGGATCTGCTGTAATAGTGTTTATAAATAGATTATCATGTCTGCACCTTGTACAACAAATAACCACTAAGAAAACAATATGCAATGTATTAATTATTGAATCTGTCCTAATAATTTGATTTGAAACTGTCTCATTGCTATTTGTTCTTCAGTACAATTATGGAAAATAAAACAAAAAATGGCTAAGGAAAACTTTCAATACATGGTGGTTATTGGTAGAAGTAATAGAAAGAACAGAAATAGAAATAGCAGTTGTAGACCTCTTCCTCTTTGTCTTTAAAATCTCCTATCAAGGGGCTGGGGAGATGGCTGAGTGGAATATTCACTTCCCTGGCAAGCACAAGGGCCTGAGTTCAATCCCCAGTTCCACCAAAAAATAAATAAATAAATAAATAAAATCTCGAAGAAATGCAAGGAGAGATCATAAGCAGATCTTCAAGATCATCAGAGCTATAAAAATTTTAGAAATTATCTAAAAGTTTGTCAAGATATAGGATGAGTCACGGCCAATGCTTGACCAGATTGCTCTCTGTGAGAGCCTGAGAGAAAGTTTTCTCTTCATGTGACTCTCCCCAGGCACACTATAGAACTTCAATCTCTTTCCTCTGTGGCTCCACAATCTCCTTGCTCAGAAAATTTGGAGCTCACCTGAGTCTCATAATATTGCAGTACAGGTTCTCCTATGTCCTGAG
>PVKA01040617.1:0-12350 GCA_004027165.1 Ctenomys sociabilis | reverse complement strand
AATAGGAGACCTCAAGAGATAAGGGGGTACCATTAGCTCAAAAAGATAGGTCAACCAGACAAAAAATTAGCAAAGAAGTAGCAGAACTGAACCAGAGCTTGGCACAAATGGATCTGGCAGATATATACAGAATGTTCCACCAACCACAGCTGAATATACATTTTTTTTCAGCTGCACATGGGTCTCTTTCTAAAATAGATCACATACTAGTGCATAGGGCATGCTTAAGTATATTCAAGAAAACAGAAACTATCCCATGCATATTACCCCACCACAGTGCAATGGAACTGTAAAGAAACAAAAAAAGAAACCCGAAAACTCCCCTAAATACATGGAAATAAAGCAACACCCTACTCAGCAATTCATGGGTCACAGATGAAATTAAACAAGAAATTCAACAATGTCTGCAATTCAATGAAAATTCAACCACAATTTGTCAGAATTTATGGGATGCAATGAAAGCAGTTCTCAGAGGGAAAATAATACCTATGTACTCACACATTAAGAAAACAGAATGACAACAAATAAACACCCTAATGCCGCACCTCCGACATCTAGAAAAGGAAAAGCAAACCAAATCCAGAGCTCAAAGACGGGAAGAAATCATAACAATTAGAGCAGAAATTAATTCAATTGAGATGAAGAAAACAGTTCAAAGAATTAACGAATAAAAAAGCTGGTTCTTTGAAAGACTAAATAAAATCGATAAGTCCCTTGCTAACCTCATCAAAAAGAGGAAAGAAAAAATTCAAATACAAGCAATAAGGAGCAAAAAGGGTATAGTCACCACAGATCCAGTGCAAATTCAGATTATGAATAGCTACTTCAAAAATTTTTATGCTCACAGAATAAAAGACACAAAAGAAATGGACAGATTCCTCGAAGGGTACAAATTACCAAAACTGAATCAAGAAGATAGAACAACTCTCAATAATAGCAAACGAGATACGAGACGTAGTAAAAAGCCTGCTGACAAAGAAAAGTTCAGGTCCTGATGGATTAACAGCTGAATTCTAGAAGAAATTTATAGAAGATGTAATCGCTACACTTCTCAAACTCCTCAATGAAATTGGTTTTTTTATTTTCTTTGGCAGAACCTGGGATTGAACCCAGGCCCTTGTGTTTGTCAGTGAAGCACTTACTCTACTGAGCCATTTTCCTGGCCCCTCTTCAATGAAATTGAAAAGGAAGCAGTCCTCCCAAAATCACTTCTGGAGGCAAGTATTATACTAATTCCAAAACCAAAGAAAGACACAACTAAAAAGGAGAATTACAGGCCAATCTCCCTCATGAACATAGATGCAAAAATCCTCAATAAAATCCTAGCAAATAGAATACAGCAAATCATGATGATCATATACCATGACCAAACAGGATTCATTTCAAGGATGCAAGGATGGTTCAATATTCAAAAATCTATAAATGTAATACACTATATTAATAGACTGAAATCTAAAAACCATGTGATCATCACAATTGATGCAGAAAATGCTTTTGCCAAACTCCAACACGCATTCATGTTCAAGGTCCTACAGAAAATTGAAATAGAAGGACTCTACTTCAATTTGATAAAAGTCATCTATGACACCCCAATGGCTAATGTAATTCCAAATGGAGAAAAACTGAAATCTTTTATGCTTGGATCTGGTACAAGACAAGGATCCTCTATCACCCTTCCTATAGTTTTGGAATCATTAGCTATAGCCATTAGAGAAGAAGGAGAGAAGTAAAAGGCATAAGAATCTGTAAAGAAGACGTGAAATTATCACTATTTACAGATGATATGATACTTTACTTGGAAGACCCAAAAAACTCTACCAAGAAGCTACTAGAACTGATACAGAAATTCAGTAGCATAGCGGGATACAAAGTCAGTACCCAAAAGTCAATAGCATTCCCCTACACAGATAACAAACACACTGAGAAGGAAACTACAGAAACAATGCCTTTTATAATAGCACCACGGAAAATGAAATACCTCGGAATTCACTTAACCAAAGAAGTCAAAGATCTTTTTTGGGAAAGCTACAGTACCCTAAGAAAAGAGATCATAGATGATTTCAGAAAATGGAAAGATATTCCCTGCTCCTGGATAGAAAGAACCAACATCATGAAGATGGCCATACTCCCAAAATTGTTGTACAGATTTAATGCAATTCCTATCAAACTGCCACCAACATACTGTCCAAACCTAGGGAAATCATTCCTAAAATTTATTTGGAACAAGAAAAGACCTAGAATGGCAAAGGCAATCCTGGCCAACAAAAACAAGACAGGAGGCATCACAATTCCTGACTTGAAATTATACTACAAAGCTACTGTGACAAAATCAACATGGTATTGGCAACAAAATAGACCTGTCGAACAATGGAATAGATTAGAAGATGCAGAGGCATCTACCAACAAACTCAGCCACCTGATCTTCAACAAAGGGGCCAAACATGCTTACTGGAAGAAAGATAGCCTCTTCAACAAATGGTGCTGGAAAAACTGGCTTTCTACATGCCCAAAACTAAAACTTGACCCAGCTCTATCACCATGCACTAAGCTAAAGTCAAAATGAATTAAAGATCTAAACATTAAAACAGAAACACTCAATCTCCTGGAAGAGAAAGTGGGAGGAATGCTTGAAGACATAGGGGTAGGCAAAGAGTTCATGAACAAATATGTATTTACACAGGAAACTCTTGAAAGAACAACTCTGACCAACTCTTATTGAGAAGATTTTTCATGTCAAAAGAAATCATCAACAAAGTTAAAAGACGACCCACAAATTTTGAAAAAAATCTTACTGGTGGAACTGGGGATTGAACTCAGGCCTTTGCACTTGCCAGGCCAGCACTTATTCTACTGAGCCAAAATCTTAAATAATAATCACTCGGACAAAGGTCTGCCATCTAGAACACATAAAGACCTAAGATACATTAAGGCCCTCAAATTTAAAGATCAAATCCAGAAATGGGCATCTGAGATGAATACACACTTCTCAGAGGACAAAATTATAGAAGTGAATAAATATATGAAAAAAATGTTCCACATCACTAGCCATCCATGAAATGAAAGTTAAAACAACACTGAGATACATCTCACTCCTGAAAGAATGGCTATCATAAAGAAATCAACCAACAACAAATGTTGGAGAGGATGTGGGGAAAAGGGAACACTTCTCCACTGCTGGTGGAAATGTAGACTGGTACAACCATTGTGGAGGTCAGTGTGGAGACTCCTCACAAAAGTAGGACTGGAAATCCCATTCAAGCCGGCTATCCCCCTACTGGGAATTTTCTCAGAGGAAGAGAAAACATCATATCATAATGATGTATGTGTACCTATGTTTATAGCAGCATAATTTGTGATAGCAAAATCTTGGAAACAACCAAGATGCCTGTCACATGAGGAATGGTTGAAGAAGATGTGGTATTTCTATACAATGGAGTATTACTCAGCTATAAAGAATGACAAACTTGAAGCATTTATATTGAAGTGGATGCCACTTGAACATGTATTCATGATTGAAATAAACCAGACACACATGTGCAAATATCATATAGTCTCTCTAGTATAAGAAATTAAAAGAAGAATACAAACAGAAAGGTATATCAAGAACTAAGAAGAATTTAGACAGATAGTTACGGTAAACTGAACTGCATATGTTTCAGGGTAATAATCAGCTTCTCTTCTGGAGGGTTAACAACCTATGTTTGCATATCAAAAAATTGGAGAAAAGGAAGGGCTTCAAGGTCAGCCAACATTTTGGCCCTAGCCTTTGAAGGTTAATGAAGACTCAGGACATGGGAGAACCTGAAATGTAACATCATGGAACTCAGTTGTGCCCCAATCAAGGAGATTATGGAGCCAAAGAGGAATGTGATTGATGATCTCTAGTGTCCTTAGGAGAGTCACATGGACAGGAAATATTCTCTGAGGCTTTCACAGAGAGCAAACTGGTCAAGCAAAGGCTGTGACTCATCCATATGGCTGAAACTGGCAAAGGATCTACAAAGTTAGATGCAGGCTTACAGGATAATCCTGAGGGTATTTGACTGACCTTATCAGATACAAAGTTACATTTCTTGTTATATAGATCTTGCTTTATCTGGGACTTAACCATCCAGTAGAAAAGTATAAAAACGAGGGATATAAAATAAAGCTATAATAATATGCTGAGCTGTAAATGGCTCTAGTCATAAACTTCTTGGGATAACCCACTACTATTGTGGACTGCTGGACTGTGTTGGATTGTTTTGCTGAATTCAAGCACCCATAATAATTGAATGACAATAGAATACCCATCTGTGATAGGACTAAACACATAAAGGGGATATAAAGGAAGCACCATTCTGTGTTTGTATAAACAGTACAGTTATGATAAATATGCAGTACTTTCATGTAATTCTATGAGAAGAAAGATTTGCACTAATAGTGTTTATTTATTTATTTATTTATTTATTTATTTATTTATTTATTTTTTGTCTTTTTGAGACAGGGTCTCACTATGCAGTTCAGGCTGGCCTTAAGCTCACTTTGTAGCTCAGGCTGGTCTCGAACTCACAACAATCCTCCTGCCTCAGCCTCCCGAGTGCTGGGATTACAGGCATGCGCCACCATGCCCGGCTCACTAATAGTGTTTAGACAGGACATCCTGTATGCTGCTTGTACTATGGATAACCACTAGGAAGATAACAATGTAAAAATAGTAATTATTGAAACTGTACTATAATTCAGCCTTTAAAAATGATGGTTATATAGCTACATTCTCTGAATCCATTGAACAGAGGCATCTGCTCTAATAGTGTTTGTAAATAGAATATCATGTATGCACCTTATGCAACAAAAAAACACTATGAAAACAATATACAATGTAGTAATTATTGAATCTGTTCTACTATTTTGATTTGAAACTGTCTTATTGCTATTTGTTCTTCAATAAAATTATGGAAAATTTAAAAAAACCAAGCTGGCCTCCAAAGTCCATGCCTACTGTAATACATTAACACCAGGATCTTGAAATTTGGAGCCTGTTTTCTGAGTGTGCTCTCCTCTGGGGTCCCTTCTGCTCTGCCTTCCACACTGTTTGCCTCTCTTTCTTTTCATTCTCACCAGAATCCCTGAGCAGACATCCAATTGTCAGAAGGAAACAGTGCAGTCTGAGTTGGGCACAGATAGGACCAGTACCCAAAAGGGGAGCCCGCCTCCCACAAGGAGAAGCAAATATTCTACCGTACTTGGTTAGCTTCAGGGAGCATCAACATTTCCAGGTGACAGTTGAGCGAAACTGATTTTGGGAGAGTCTTGCTTGGTTCATCTGAGTGGAGCCATCTGATGTCTCACAGTCTCAACAGCCGTGCTAACTTAACTGTGCTCAGGCAAGGCTGCAACCCATCAGCTCTAAAAATGACAGCTCTTCATTTCTTAAGGCCAGGAAGGAAATGCTTTTAAAATGCTGGGAAAAATTGTAAGAATGTATTCCCCAAAGTGGAGTCAGGAAGTCCCCAGAGAAGAGCAGTGTCTCATTTTGTGAAATGATCTCTGGAAGTTAGAAGTGTGGTCCTTGTGGGAACCAAGGGATTGCGCTAAGGATTAGAATGAAGAAAGGAAGTACTGGTCTTAGGAAAAGAAGACAAGCCATTAATTTAAAACCATGAGCAGCTGTAATAGATCCAGACCAGTGCTGACATCTAGTTAGGAGACACCCGCAGCCCTGGCAGCGACGGGGAGGATCAGCAGTTTCTGATTTATGTGGTGTTCAGAATTCATTGCTTTTGGTGCTTATTTATTTTTAATTCTCAAAAACTTCTACAAGATAAGCTGTTGTCATGTTGCCTTGTTCTATATGCATTCTCTCAGCTTTGTTTTTTATCATCTTTAAAACTGGAATGATCTACCTTACAATATTTCGGGTAGAAGTGAAGGTAAAAGGTGAAAGTATATGTCAACATGCTTGGCATTTAGAGGGTGCTTAATTGATATTTGTGAAATTATTGTTGAATCAAGCAGAAAAAACAAGATGAAAAGATATTTTTATTCCGCTATTGTATAGGATGTCTACTATATTCTATGACCAATATAACAGAATTAAAATATAACCCCGAATACAGGATGTTAGAAGGGAAGATAGATTTTTAAAAATATCACCCATTGGGGAGATAACTCAGTCGTCTAATTGCCTACCTTGGCAAGTGCTAGGATCTGGATTTGATCCCTGGCACCACATGCCTCAATGGACCTGTGCCTGGGGCACACTGAGCAGCCACTGGGATGGGCGTGGTGGCACATGCCTGTAAACCCAACCCTGGGGAGGCTGAAAACAAGAGGATCATTAAGAGTCTGAGCTATGTAGTGAGACCCCATACCAAATACATTTTAAAAAAGAAAAGAAATTTAGTGAGACCCTCTATAAGACAGAGACAGATGGAGACGGAGACGGAGATGGAGACAGAAACAAGACCTGGGATGTACTAGGAATATAGCTCGGCATAAAAGATAAAGACCCTGGGTTCAATCCCTAACCCTGCCAAAAAGAAAAATAAGACATCAGGAATGAGTGTGTGCATGTGTGTGTGTGTGTGTGTGTGTGTGTGTGTGTGTGTGTGTGTGTTCCTGTTCATTTCTTCAGTATTTGTTCTAGGAACCCCAGAATGTGATGGTTGGAGCTGTATGTGAGATCTAGGGCGTCGTCTGACCAAGGCAGCAACTTCTGGGGCTTCTATTATCTTCAAGCTCATCCCTAACACCCTTTCAAGTTCAGGAATCTTAAGCACGGAGTCACCGATTGTTCTACTGTTCTACTCAGTCAGGTGCTCCCACGATATGCAGAGCAATAGAAATTCTGTAAGAATGTTAGAGTCTGTTTTCTGCTGCTGCAACCAAATGTCTGAAGCTGGATACTTTGTAAAGAGTTTGGAGGCTGAAAATCCCACGTTGGGCAGCTCCATCTGTTGAACCTCTGAGCACGGGCACCTTGTCTGAATCACAATGTGATGGAGAAGTCAAAGGGAAATATACACATGAAAAAGAGGCTGTGTGTGTGTGGAACAGCTTTATAAGCAAACTACTCTCCTGAAACTAACTGCATTCCCTCAGCACAAACCAGGATTCTGTAAGAGCCAAATTCATCTCTACCAAGGGTGATGCCCCAATGACCTCATTACACCCCAGTAGGTGCCACCTCTCAAAGCTTGTACCACCCTTCCACAGTGCCACACTGGGGGCCAACTTCCGGTATGTGAACCCTTGGGGGAAAATCAGATCCAAACTGTATCAGGGTCATCCCTCACTTCTGTGCCCTCTTGGGTGGGCAGAAGTCATTCCATGGTTTCTGGCCACACTGGGACTCATGGGTGAGTCTAAAGTGCCAGTGCCTCCCAAGGTCTTGTCACCCACAGGACATTATCTTTCTTCTTGGATCTCCTAATCCCAGGCAGGATTTCTGAAGATTCCCCAGGTCTCACCTACACCTAAGAGATGGAACAAGGATGTACAGATGCCCTTTTCTAAAGAACCCCAAACATCTAAACTCTCATTATTTCCCTTTCTCTTCTTCCCCACCCTCTAGGTGTTTCTATATTTACTTATTTCACCTTTTTGTATTTTTTGTTTTTTGAAACTGCCTGGAGTCTGGTTTTAAAACTCAAAAGCTAGAAAGAGGCTCATTTTAAATCTGCTTTCTTCTGTAACACACCTTCCCTGAGGCAATGAAGGAGGGGCAGTGCCAAACAATGGGAATGTGTCAGGGAGAAATAATCCATTAATACTTCAGAGACATCGTCCCACTACACTTTAAACAGACTCATCAGATAAAAACCTACAACTGCTTTTGTCTTCAGTCTTTGAGTCTTTCATCCTTTCCCTAGCTGACAGATATGATATATGTAATTTTGTTAGTCATTTGACTTACTGATGCTAGCTGTGTGCAGGGAGGGATAATAAGGTAAAGAAATCTCTAAAAGACAAGAAGTAACTAGACTCTGAATTAGGTGATAAATCGGGTTATAAATGAAAAGGGAGCTTCTTCCGTGCTCACCTAGTGCCAAGGGGATGGGATCTGGTTAAAGTCAGGACATTCCACAGAAAGCTGAGCTGGGAGAAGGTATTTATTTCTAACTGGCTAGAAGCATCATACTCGGTGTTCCCTTTCTCCACCATGGATTTGATAGTAAATTACGTGGCCATCCTATTCTAGTTTACCTAAGTCTGTTCAAATGTTCCCCATTGGAAGTAGGCTGGAGACATAAAAAGCTCTAATTACCAAGATTTTACCTCATTCAATGAGATCAGTGATATCACCCAAAGATCTGACAGCAAGGAAGAGCTTTGTTTTTAACTCTACTATTCTTGAAGTCAACAGACGCTTCAATATAAAATTTGTAATGCCAGTAAAAATAAATGTGAGTATAAATAAGATGCACTAGTTAGCCATTGCTCCATTCTCTTATTATTCACATCTATTGCTGTGGCTTGGTAAACCTTTTTTGTTCATGCAGTTTGTACTAACAAGGAAAATGTCAAATTGTCTCCTGTCCTATGTTCCATTTCACCATTTTTGAAGATTTTAATTATCCATGAATAAAAATATATGCTGTGAAGATAAAATTCTTGTCCATTAAGATAATTTCTAGCAAAATGATTAGATTTGTATACTGTCAATTGTGTGTGTGTGTGTGTGTGTGTGTATAGTGTCTTATAAAGCTGCTTTGATTCTGAAGGACAAAAATAAAAACCAGAACCCACAAAGATTTATAGCAAACACAGTCTACCACAGCCTCTGAAGTGCCTCTTGCCTTCCTAGGAATTTGGAGATTAGGTTATAAGGATCATCAAATCAACTAGGTCACAAAGACTTCCTGGAAGCTGATGAACTAACTAAAGTCCAGACCCCCTTCGCCTTCTTTTATCATTCTTTCCTGCTACTAAAGTGTCTTTGTCCATTTGTGCTCTTATACCAAAATACCACAGGCCAGTTAATTTATAAAAACCAGAAATATGTCAGCTCTGGGAGCTGGGGAGCTCAGTGTCTGAGGACCCGGTTTCCCTGCGCCTGAGATGGCACCTTGCTGCAGCCTTCGTCAGAGATCATTGTGTGCTCACATAATAGAAAGAATGGAAAGACAAAAGCACTGACTTCTGTCAAGGTCTCATTGGAAAGGCTCTTAATCCCACTCATGAGAGGGAAGTTTTCCTGCGCTAATCACTAATGGGCCCACTTCTTAATGCTACTGCACTAGAGACTAAGTTTCAGCATGAATTTTTGAGAGACACAAATATTTAAACAACAGCATAGAAAATTCCATTGACTGTCTTCACTGGAAATCTAGTTTTGTGTAGGAAATTCTGGTTTTCAGCTGTACTAGGAAATGTATCTGATTTTTTTCTGTGAACAGATATACTTTCTTCCATAGCTGACCTTATAGTTTCTCTTTTAAATGTTGTACTTTACCTCCACAGCATATTTTAAGGGTGATTTTGGTGGAAAAAATAAATGGACTCTGTTTCTGTCAAATGTATTCAAGCCTAATATTAAAAAGTTTTAAGTGATCCTATAAACATAAGTTTTCTTTGGAAATAATGTACATTTCAAAATGAAAGTTACTTAAGGCCAGCCTGAACTGCATAGTGAGACCCTGTCTCAAAAAAAAAAAAAAAAAAAAAAGTCAAAATAAAAGTTAAATGTGTGTGCTTTAAAGAACTGAGAACATGGAAAAGTTGATAAGTATTTTAAAATTGTGAACAATATTTGCAGCAGAATAGGATAATCTAACTCACAATCAAAATGCGTTGGGTTTTTTTTTTTTTTTCTTGAGCAGTACTAGGAATTGAACTCAGGGACTCTGCACAGAGCTACATAGACCCCTGGAACGCTTTGTTTGCTTGTTTGTTTGTTTGAGACAATGCCTTGCTAAACTGCTAAATTCCCCAGGCTGACCTCAAACTTGCCATCTTTATACTTCAGTTACCCAGAGAATGAGGACTACAGGTAATGCGCAACCATCCCCAGCTACCATCTGAATCTTTAAATCTGCTTTTTAAATTAAATAACTTCCCACAACAATAAACATGTTATTTGAAATAAATATGACTAAATAAGCTAGCAAATATAACAGAAATATGACAATAAGTATTTTCAATGCTATTC
Organism: Ctenomys sociabilis; assembly: GCA_004027165.1. NCBI lineage: Eukaryota > Metazoa > Chordata > Mammalia > Rodentia > Ctenomyidae > Ctenomys > Ctenomys sociabilis. The sequence goes on along the minus strand of PVKA01040617.1, from coordinate 2,218 downwards.
TCAAAAAAAAAAAAGTGGAACATATGGCAGTAATACTTTCTAAATTCATTTTTTTTTCCTGGCCATTAGAAAAAAGTATTAACTCTTTTCTGTTCTAAAACACGTGTTTACAAAACCATCTAGTACAAATTGTAATCAAAATGTTACCAAGACAAACACAAGATGTATACTCCTGTAACTTGTTGGCTTTTATTACTGAGTAAGTTGTCACCAGGAAACATATGAAACACGCAGGAGTAGATCAATTATTCCTTGAGGGCATGTGTGGAGTCGATAAAATGCTCAAGTTTATAGTTAGGAGACAGGAAAACTGAAGGTCCTACTGGGCCCTCAGTAAATGCCTATTTCAGATTGGGAGGCAGTTCTCAGAGGATATTAACGTCTGCATGAGGAAAGGGGATAAAAGTTGGAACAGACAGTATATTTTACACAGCAAAGATAAGAAGGTATGTTTTATTGGCTAAATGAAAGGAAGTTTTTCTATTGGACCTCTCTGACATTTTGAAACATAGTCAGCTTTTTTCTTCTAAAGATGGAAATGAATAAAGCAGATAAATAGATAGGCAGGTCTATTAGCTTTTCAGCAGTATAACCAAACATTTGACACAGTCTACTTACAAAGATAAAGTTTATTTAGCTCACAGCTTTGCAGATGCAGAGTGTCAGATAGGATAGCCTGTTCACCTAGCCCCTAACGAGGGTAGTGGGGAGTGGCTCATGCTGTTAGGGGCGTGTATAGAAGAAAATGGTCACCTTCTAGACAGGAGCAAAGAGAAGGAGAACAGGCAGGGCCAGGCTTGGGTCTTGTATCACAACTGTGTCTGAGAACTACTGAAGAGATTACATGACATGCACCTAACATTCCCAGTGATCAAATGATATCTCCCAAGGCCCCACCTCTTATAAGTGCCACCACATCCTTATCCTGCCACTCTGTGGACCAGGTCTAATCATAGTGGACCCTGGAGCAACAAAAAATCATGGAGGCTATATGATATTTACACATGTGGGTCTGGTTTTTTTTTTTTTTTTCACTTATGAGAATATCTTCAAGTTGCATCCACTTATATATAAAGGCTTCGAGTTTATTATTCTTTATAGCTGAGTAATACTCCATTGTATAAAAATACCACATCTTTTTCATCCATTCCTCAGATGACAGGTGTTTTGGTTGCTTCCAATGAAACACCCATCTCTGACAAAACAAAACAAAAAAGGAGGATATAAATGAAGGACCATTTCTCATTTAAAAAATATATAATAACTGTATATATATATATATATATATATATATATATACTTGTATATACAAAATATTTAGGATAGATATACAGCTACTTTCTCTTAGTTCAGTGAGAAAAAAGATTTCTACTAATAGGGTTTAGACAAGCTATCATGTCTGCATCTTGTACTATGAATAATACTACTAAGACAATATGCAATGAATTAATTTTTGTAACTATCCTACTAATCTGTTTTGAAACTGTCTCATTCCTACTTCTTTCTCATTAAAATTAATAAAAAAATCATATTTAATCCATTGCTACAGGTATGAGAAAGAAGGCTGCTTTTTTAACTGAGTCTTCAGAATCAGATAAATGAGCAAAGAAAAGGTAAAACTTCATGCTTATAAAAGGCATGGAAGTGGCTTCTGTCACAAGGTACCTGTGATGATACACCAGTGGCTCTCCTCAACAGCACAGACCACCTTTTCTGATGTTCATGCATTATCTGAGTCTTCACGACTGTCCCTGGTAATATAACCTCAGCTTTGCTGGCCTATGCTCTTATCTACTAATGCAGCACATCAGCCCTTCAACGTTCTCTCCTTCCCCTACAGTATTTTGGGGCATCCTCAAAGGAGACCTCATGCGCAATTGCAGATATGTTTTGATGGATAACCACCTTTACTGGGTCTTTCTTTCTTTCTTTTTAAAATTTATTTATTCATTACAGTGTCTCGCTACACATCATGGACTCTTTTTTTGCGGGGGGGGGGGTCAGCTCAGGCTGCCCTGGAGGAGGGGCTGGCACGACATGTGGTGCTGGGGATCGAACCGCGGTCCCTGAGAGCTTGCCTAAGCTTGCCAAAGCAGGCGCTTTAGACCACTGAGCTATCTTTCTTCCTTTTTTCTCTTTCTTTCTTTCTTTCTTTCTTTCTTTCTTTCTTTCTTTCTTTCTTTCTTTCTTTCTTTCTTTCTTTCTTTCTTTCTCTCTG
>PVKA01040616.1:0-18637 GCA_004027165.1 Ctenomys sociabilis | reverse complement strand
AACGCTGTGCTTCTACATAATTCTATGAGAGGCAAGATCTGCACTATTGGTGGTGGGACAGGATACTATGTCGGCTTTTAGTGCTATGGTCATCCACTAGGTAAATAATTATTGAATCTGTGATATAATTCAGCTACATAAATACCTGTAAATATAATATCATGTATGCACCTTGTACAATACCAAAACATTATGAAAAAAAAAATTGAAGTGATAAGGAAAAGTCCTAACCACTTCTGTACCTATTGACACATGGAAATAGGCTCAGGCACAACCAAAATGGAGACAACTGCACCTCTTTCAAGGAGAGTCGCCCTGGTGGTCCCCCACAATGCCCATTGGGAGGAAACACATGCTAACTTTGGACAGGCCTGAGCCAGGTTCTCCTGGCCCTTAATGCCTCCAGCCTGGATAGAAGCCTCATGATTCCCACCTGGACAGAGAGGCCAGCATGGTTTCCACAAGGAAGAGATGAGATGGCCAGGAAAAGGTCCATGGTCCTGCTGTTGGCTCAGGCAGGAGCAGGACAGGAAGGCCAGGAACACTGCAGTGACTGCAGTGAGCCTTGGACTTCCCAGCTGGTGGCTGAGCAGGAAGCCACTCTGCAGTGGTCACAAGGAAGCCACTCGTCTATGTCACCTCTGGGGCTGACCTCCTTTGGGATCTGGGGCTGATGGTGGAGACAGAAAACAGCTGAAACCTCTGCCATGCTGCCCCATGGCAGGAAATGACCTCTGATTGGTGGCAGGGAGGCTCTGGCTTCCCTGCCTTCCCTTCCCTTCCCTTCTTGGGTGGAAGTGGAGACCAAGGACCTTTTGGGACAAGTATGAAAGCCAGCTCTGGCCCTCTTGGAGATGGCTCAGGACATGGTGTTCTTTATCACACAGAAGCAAGAATTCTCACCACAGCCTGCACTTTCTGGGAGCTAGCCCACTCCTGGCCTGGGGCTTCCTCCATTCCCAGCTGAGGGCTGGGAACACTTCAGGGAGCTGCAAGGCATCACTGGACACACTCAGCCTACAATAAAGACTGCACACACCAGCAACGCACAGCTATGCCACGTCTGAAGGCATGGGACGAGAGACAGTGGGACTGAGCTATGATTGTGACAACGTCCACATCTGCAGGAGCCTGGCCAGCCTAATCACAGGCCACAGAGCTGCAAACAAAGGCAACTGAATCCCAGGCTCTTAAAGAGGTGGCTGGTGATTGGAGTCAGTGGCTTCAGGTGCTGGTGGGCACAGGGCCATGGTTGGGAGAGCTGGGCCTTGTGGGTCAAGGGCAGCCAGCCACACGTGATGCGAAAGAAGGCAAGGGGGGAATGGGAGGTGTGTCAGGCTGCTGCAACCTCATGGCATAAGAAAGGCAATGCACCCAAGTTGTTTTGTTTTGTTTTGTTTTATAATGGATAAAACTCAGGACCTTGTGCTTACCAGGCAGGCACTTATGACACTAAGTGATATCATAGTTCTGCATCCAAATTTTTGACCTGGCCATCAATATTTTGGACAGATTTTTGGATTTAAAGAAGTTGAAACCTAAATTTTTATCTTGACTCCAGTCTGTTTTTTGCGGGCTGCTAGAAAAGTTGAAGAAGAATCCAACATTTCATCCATTCATGATGTGATCCATATTAGTCAATATAAATGGTCTGCTTCTAACATACAACAAATGGGAAAATAATTTCAGAAAAATTGCACTATGAATTGGAAACTACTGCTGCCTTAAACTTTTTACATTTGTACCATATATCTGTTACTCTTCTCTCATTGCTGGGACAAATACCCAACACCCAAAATGAAGGAAGGAAAGGTTTATTTAGCTCACAGTCACTGGAGGTTTCCGTCCACACTCAGCTGGCTCAAACGCAGACTGGCACAGGGTAGAAAGCATCCTTCATGGCAGCAGCAAAGAGCAAGAGAGAAGAATGGAGGAGGAGCAGCAACAATGGCAACAGAGAGGAAGTCTGTCTCTCTGTCTCTCCTAAATTGCATTCAGGTTATCCGCCCCAGGCTGGGGGAAGTACTCACACCCATAATCCCAGCAATACTGAGACTCATAATCCCAGGGATCATAAGTTAATCTCAAACTCTAGATGTTCCTGCCCCATGACTGCATGAGGCTTTGTGGTGACTAGACACAAACCATAACACCATACTATTGCATTTTCTTCTGAAAAGAAAGAAATACTGAACCTTTGATCAACTAGAAGCTCAACTGAAAGCCTGCCACTGCTCATTCGTCTTTTCAAAAGCAAATCCTTCTGTGTTGATTTTGTGAATTCTCAGTTGGAATGTAGAAACTGAAAACTCTGTTGAATAACTGGAAATTCTCTTGCTTGTTAAACAACGCTCCAAGATTAATGATGTGAACTTTCTTATTGGACGGCATTGTTTCTAAAGGCCTAGCTGAATATTCTTCACCAGAGCATTGCAAACCAGATCTTAAGAAATAGATTTGGATTGCTCAAAGTGCAGGGCACAGAACCTGCGACCCATCTCCTCGTGTTCCTGTGCTGTTGCCATCCCAACAGGGCTGTCCTAATGGAAGTGAGAGCCGGGAGTGCTGTGAAGATGAGTGGAGGAAAGAGAGCCTCTGGAGCTCTCCTCCTGGTGGCCAAGGGTGCACCTTCTTTTTCAACTTCAGATTGGCACAGACACTGCTTTCAGTCTTAGAATTTTGACTGTTCTGTGTTAGGATGTAAAGCGAGTGTAGCGGTTTCAAAGCAACAGATGCAGGAAGAGGTGGTTTTCTGGTACAGCTCCTAGGCCTGGATGACATAAACTGGACACCTGCCTTGTATTTATCACATGGGGTCTATTTTCATATTTAATCCTAAACCATCAAATAGGGTTAGTGCCTCTTAAACAGTTAACAATACTTTAGAAATTGGAACTTTGTTTTTCTCGCTGATCTTTAGCTACTGCGTAGCAAAGGGAAGGTGATGATACCCTTGCTTTTTTTCAAGATTTTTCCAAGATGAATAGTGAAGCTTACCTTAAACATTTTGTAAGTCTATCAGGTGTCTTCATTCAACATGTGGGCTGTCGAAGTGCTTCCTTACAGAGATGATGGATAAACCTTTAAAGATTGATCTTAGATTTCTTCTTCCCCATTCTCAAGAAAGATTCTACAGTACTTTCCAATGTCAAACACCTATTTTGTTGTTTTTTAATTGATCACTGTACTATTTGATACAGACCCCATATATTAAACAGTTACAATAATGACAGCTCTGTGGGTTGAGTGTGTAGGTCTTTTTTGAGGTTTCTGCTGAAGCAGAAATAATTGTCAGGCCAGGGCAATCATATAGTTGCATTATTCATAACTAATTAATGTCAGAGTACGGTATTTAAAAAATTCATTACCTGTTAGTTTTGCATGTACCTGTATGAAAGCAGTTCAGGAAATTGAGCAGACCTAGGTGACCATGGAATTGACAAATGTTGACTGACTGACAGATTTTCCTCACTTTCTTATATTAAAAATACCTGAAAAATATCTGCATGGCTACATTTTATTTATTTTGCAATTCATATTTCAAAAATAATGTGTAATAGTGTGTGGGTGCCAAGATTTAAATATGAAGTAAAAAGAACTAAAGTGCTTGCAGTGTTATAGTTTCAAGCAAATCCTTATAACACAGCCATAAGAATGGGGACGTAGCTTTCTGCTGGTGGACACTGGAGAAGAAGCATCATCAGTTCTCTTCTGACTGCCATCATGTCTAAGTCAGAGTCTCTTGAGGAGCCCAAATAGCTATGAAAGCTCTTCATAAGAGGGCTGAGCTTTGAAAAACTGGTGAGTCTGAGGAGCCATTTTGAGCAATGGGGAACACACACAAAGTGCATGGTAATTTTTTTTTATTGAAGAACAAATAGCAATGAGACAGTTTCAAGACAAATTAACAGGACAGACTCCATAATTAATACATTGCAGACTGTTTTCATAATGTTTTGGTATTGTACAAGTTGCATACGTGATATTGTACTTACAGACATTATTATAGCAGATGTCTTTAATCAGAAACTTAAGAGAGTATAGCTGTATACTTATCTTGTTTTTTTATAGCTGAATTGTATCCTAGATTTAATAATTAATACTATCTACCTTGTTATCTTCCTAGTGGTTGTCCATACATAGTACTAGAAACTGACATAATAACTTGTCCAGTCACTATTAGTGCAAATCTTGCTTCCCATAGAATTATGCAGAAGCACTGAATATTTGTTCTGTTCTGTCTGTACAAACACATCTTGGTTCTTCCCTTGTAGCCTCCTTTTTTTGTGTAGACCTATCAAAGATGGGCAGACTGCATGGTAATGAGAGACCCAAAAACCAAGTGTTACAGGGGCTTTGGGATTGTCACTTATGCCACTGTGGAGGAGGTGGATGCAGCCATGAATGCAAGGCCACACAAAGTGGATGAAAGAGATGTGGAAGCGAAGAAAACTATCTCAGGATTCTCAAAGACCAGGTGCCCACTTAATGGTGAAGAAGATCTTTGTTGATGGCATTAAAGAAGATATTGAAGAACATCACCTACAAGACTATTTTGAACAATATGGAAAAATTGAAGTGATTGAAATTATGACTAACTGAGGCAGTGGAAAGAAGAGGGCCTTTGCTTTTGTAACCTTTGATGACCATAATTCTGTGTGTAAGATTGTCACTCAAAAATACCGCATTGTGAATGGCCACAACTGTGAAGTGAGGAAAGCCTGTTGAAGCAGGAAATGGCTAGTGTTTCATCTAGCCAAAGAGGTCGAAGTGGTTCTGGAAATTTTGGTGGTGGTCTTGGAGGTGGATGTGGTGGCAATGACAGTTCTGATTGTGGAGGAAACTTCAGTGGTCAAGGTGCCTTTGGTGGCAGCTATGGTGGGGGCAGATATGGTGGCAGCACAGATGGCTACAATGGATTTGGTAATGATGGAAGCAATTGTGGAGGTGGTGGAAGCTATAATGAATTTGGCAATTACAACAGTCAGTCTTCAAATTTTGGACCCAGGAAGGGAGGAAATTTTGGAGGCAGAAGCTCTGTACCCTATGGCAGTGGAGGCCAATATTCTACCAAACCATGAAATTAAGGTGCTGCTCCAGCAGCAGCAGTAGCTATGGAGGTGGCAGAAGGTTTTAAAGACTTCCAGGAAGCAAACTTATCAAGACAGGAGAGCCAAAAAAGTGACAGGGAAGCTACAGGTTACCACAGATTTGGGAACTCAGCTAAGCACAGCAGTGGCAGGGCCTACCTGCTGCAAAAACGACATGTCTTAGACAATGTTCATGCACATGGGCAAACAACTAGAGGGCTGCATTTGTGACTGATTGTACAACAGGTTATTTTAGTTTCTGTTCTGTGGAAAGTGTACAGCATTCCAACGAAGGGTTTTAATGTAGACCTTTTTTTGTACCCATACTGTTGGTTGCTCATGTAATAGTCTGATCATAAAGCTGAATAAATGTGTCTTTTTTCAAAGGAGCTGTGTAAAGTCAGTCTACTCTGAAGCCACCTTGGTTAACATCCCTGACAGTGTGAAGTTAGAATTCCTTCAAGGTGATGCCAGGTTCCATTTAAAAAATTTTTATGATTGCTTGGTTAAAGAAATCATCGTCTTCAGAAACCTTTGTGTAATTGAACTGCCAGTTACTGTTGTGACCTCTGAATTTGAGCATTGAAAAGGTCACAACAAAACAGCTACTTGGTTATAAAATATTGTTGGCACATGCTATATATATATAAATTGAATAATGGTACCAGACGCAATGATGGATGGGATTGAAGCTGCGCATCAGCAGTTATCATGTGTAATCAATAAATGATTTAATTTGCTTTAAAAAAAGAAATGGGGATATATAAGGTCAGTATATATAAGGTTTTGTTCAGGAACTTTTTAACTTTATAAGCCATACATGAAAATATAAATCTCTCCAGATATAGGAGGTGCATGCCTGTAATTACAGCACTCAGGAAACTGGGGCAAGAGGATCACTGTGAGTTTGAGGCAAACCTGGGCTCCAAGGGGAATTCAAGGCTAGCAAAAAGTACATCTTTTTTAAAAGTACATAAAAATACTGATTTTTTTCTTATTCTTTGATAGTGTAGTCACTGCATGTAAATATAACTTATCATGTATCAAGTATTGTGATCAAACATTGATGACTCATTTTCCAGAGTGCACTTTTTGAAGTAATAACAGATTACAATTCAATATTAAAATTGCTTAATTCTCAAACAAAAATAAAGACTAATTTAGAAACTCCATGAATACTACATGACACTGCAATTTCATTTGTAGGTATAAACCCAAGACAATTAAAATATATTTACACAAAGTATACACTTACAAATATATTTCACAGCATTATTCATAACATCCAAAGAATGGCTCAATTTCTTTCCACTGATTAATAAAGAAAATAGACCTCAATTTAAAATATTTTAATATGAATTTACTTTTTCTCCAAAATAATTTGAAAGAAAAAAACTGAGCCCTACAAATGTTCTGTTCCAGGGCAGAACTTGATCGTGCTGCTATATCTTGATATGCTGCCCTCTAGTGGTCAATATTCTTTCATCCTGTGCCTAAGCATTAATTGATTCTAGTTCACTAAAGACTGACCAGCTGGAGGCCATGCTTTTTGTGGTACAAGGAATTAAAGTTAGGGCTTCAAACTGAGCTACATTCTCAGGCTGTTTCTTTTTTCTTTTTTTCAAATACAGAGGTTCTGCCTAAGTTGGCTACGCTTAGTTCCAACTTTCAATATTCTTGTTGAAATGGAGAGATTATTTCCAAATCAGACCAAAGATTAGGAAAAAACAGAGCTTTATTAATAAGACTAGCTGCTGGACCCTTCCCAGGTCACAGACCTTAAATGTCCAGCCTGTGTCCAAACATGCTTCCCTAATCCTTACAGATCAGAAACACTTCTGGCCTAGTGTTTCACCTCTGCTTAAATACCTACATCTTAACAAGAGTGAGGAAGGATTGAAGGAGTGACAACATCTTAACAAAGGTGAGTTAAAGGCTAAACTAGAGCTTCTTTCGCTAGGATAAATTAACCCAATTGAGAGCTGTCATCCTTTACATTCCTCCATGACATATTTTTCTTTCTAAGAAATATAAAGTCAGTCATAAGATGGTGGCCTAAACTCCACCTAGTATGGAATGGTGTCCCTTAACATCATTACTTTGGCTGCTTTGTATGCAGCTTTTCCTTCCCACTTTTGATTAACACCCAGTCCCCAAGTTCAAAAGAGTGCACAGTGATATGAAGGGGAAGAGGGTAACTTTCTAATACAATTTTGTAGTCCTTTCAAAGTCCTTTGCAGTGCCTGAACTGCTGTTAAGGCTCCGAGTCCGACTTTCTTACAGCCCCTCCAACATGGGCACCAAGGGTGCTGGCCCTCCAAAAAGGATTTCAAAGGGAGTGAGTCCATCCCAGTATGGAGTGCAACATGACTTTGGCAAGGCCATCAGAAGCATAGACACCCAATTTTCACCTATTTCTTGGCACACTTCACACAGAGTGGTCTTTAGGGTGTGATTCTGTCCTTCTACTTGGCCAGTAGGCAGTATATAGTTTCCATTTCAGACCCCAAACAGCTGAGAGGTTCTGAACCACTCTCCCATGAAAGCAGGCCCATGATCTGAACCTACCATCATGAAGAGCTCATAGCAGGGAATGACCAGTTCCATCATTGATTTCACCACCTTTCTGGAGGCCTTGGTTCTGGTTGGCATAGCCTCTACCTATCTTGAGTAGGTGCAACTAAGCACCAACAAATACTTTTTGTTTCCAATGTCATAATTCCAGGATATATTACTAAATTCCCTTAACACAATAATATTGCCTGTTTCAAAACTATATTATCAGAGGCTGATGAAATAGCTCAGAGGATTAAAGTCCCTGCAAGCAGATGCAGGAGCCAGGGGTTCGATCCCCTAGCCTGCCATGCCAGGCCCGCCCTGGAGCCCACTGAGACTGCAATTGAGACTGATGGTGGTTGAACACGCCTATAATCCCAGCTCTTGGGCTGTAAATGGGCGGATCACTATGAGTCTGATCTAGTAGTAAAACCTGGAACACCCTGTATTTTAGGCTTGATTTCAGTGAAATCCACATTGTCTTCAAAAGGGAAGGTTCCCTATCAGTGGAGGCCTGGTTCACATTGTGGGTGAAAAACTGGATTGTTATTAGCACAAGTTGCACATTACTGGCCTTTGAGACACACAGGATCCAAAATCTGGGTATAAAAAAGTAACGGTCAAGCAGTTCTGCCATAGCTGTCGTTTTATTTCTTTTGTAGTACTTGGGATTGAACTCAGGACCTTATGTTTGCCAGGCAGGTATTCATGCTTCTCAGCTATATTCCCAACCCCATGCCATAGTTGTCTTGTCAGACAGGTTTTATTATATAGCTCCTAAATCACAAGATGTCCAATGTGTTTGGGTAGGAGCACTCTTTCCTGTCAAAATCTGCCATCCATTTCTTTCTGATTTGCCTTTTGATTTGGCCCATGTTAACTCAGTCTCAGAGTATTAGGGTAGCTGAAGAAGCACTATAACGTGTGTTTCCAGCAGGGAATCTCACTGCTGCTCACTTGCTGCCAAATCATTGTTCTTTTGCTTTGAGTCTCAATGGAATTTCCTTTTTGATATGTGGGGTAGTGCATTTCTGCCACCTGAGCAGACCACCATACCACTTGTAACAAGTTCAGTATCTCTTGTGAATTTGTAATGTACTTTTCTCCTTGCCTAGTTAGGAGACCTCTTTCCCAGTGGATGGCACCATGTACATGTAAAGCCGCAAAAGCATACCAGGAGTCTGTGAAAATATTTAACCTGTTTTCCCCAATTTCAAGGTCCAGGTAAGTGCAATCAGTTCAGATTTTTTGGGCTGATGTACCAGGAGGCAGTGCTTCCAACCATACTGTCCATTCTACTGTCACAACTGCTGCCCCCACCCTCTGTACCCCATCTATTACCATACTGCTCTCATCTAAGAACAGGACAAGATTGGTATCTTGAAGGGATGTGTCCTGTAAGTCAGGTCTTGCATAATACATGACCTCCATACAATCATATTTTGGGGTCTTCAATGATGTCTACAGTAGAGAAGTAGGGTTAATGGCCTGTACAGTCTTAAGAGTAAAATGTGAGTCCTCAGGAAGGGCTGATGGCAGAAACATGGAGCTTGAGTCTTAAAGACTTTCTTTCATAATCAGTGCATGGTCAGGGATTCCACATATACATACTAAGCCATGGAGGCAACATTTGAATCACATGGCCAGGAGCCAATGTATGGGAATTGGTCAGGGTATCTTGGTTTCCCCGTTATTACCTCCCATATGTACTGCTTATGTGAGGATCAATTGTTCCCTTGGCCAGCCTGTCTACTCCAAATGAAAACCATTGTTGTTTACATAGTAGGTGACAGAAATCCCAAAAATGCTCCCTTTCGATCTATACAAGAAGTAAAAATCCTGAGGCTAATATTGTTTGACACAATGGCAATGACTATAACAGAGTTAAACAACTAAGTAGGGTCTGAATTTTTCCAGACTTCCTAATAGACTGTTCCAAGTGGCAGGAGGAGCAGGATGATCACAACTTCTCCAGCCCAGACTGTGGATTCAATTGTAATCTCAGGGCAAGAAATTTGATCCCCTCTGACCTTTCCTTTACAATTTAAACTTAGACTGGTTTAAAATACAATTTAAACTTTAGACTGACTTAAGTCAAAACAAATGCAGAGGCATCCTTTGACTGGGAACAACAAACCTCCCATAGACTCTCATCTAGGAGAGAATACAAACCTCTCGTAGCTCTTTTGCCTGACAGAACTACAACCAACCTCCTAGGAACTCTCATCCAGGAGAATTTCTGGTCACAAATCACTATCCACTTCTGGAAGCTACAGGCCAAAAACCAGTCTCACTAGACATCAAAAGAAGAACAAGGGCCAGGGAAATAGTTCATTGCCTGGCAAGCACAATGTCCTGAGTTCAATCCCCAGTATTGAAAAAAGGAGAAGGAGAGGCAGGAGGAGGAGGCAGGAGGAGGAAGAAGAAGAGAAGGAAGAGGAGAGGGAAGAGAAGGAAGAGAAGAGATAGACGGAGAAAGAGGAGAAGGAGAAGAAAAGTCAGTAGGTCTTATCCAGTTGGAGAGTGTGACTCTGTTTATTCCCTTCGCGGCCACAGCACCCAGACCTCTGCCCTTCCTGGGTGGCTAACTGAGCTCAGCTATGGTACCAAAGTCACCAAGAAGCAGCTTGCAGGCACAGAGGCCGGGGACCCTCTCAACATGAGTCTTGCCTAGAGGCTTCCATATGAAATGGCAAGATTATTTCCAAGTCAGACCAAAGATGAGGAAAAAAACAAAACTTTATTAATAAGGCTCAACCCTGGACCAACCCTTCCTGGGTTACAGATCTTAAATGTCTAGTTGGCAACCAAACGTGCTTCCACTGTCTTTACATATCAGAAACATGTCTGGCCTAGTTCTATTTCATCTCTGCTTAAATACCTACATCTTAGCAAGGGTGGTGAAGGACTAAAGGAGTGACAACATCTTAACTAGAGTGGATTAAAGGCTAAACTAAAATTTTTTGCTAGGGCTAAATTAACTCAATTGAGAGCTGCCATCCCCTACACTGCCTCAGTTTCCTTACAAGCCACAAGGCTAAGGGGAAAAAATGAAACCTTTGATACTGAGGGTTTTTTTTTTTTTTTTTTTTTTTGCGGAGCCAGGGATTGAACTCAGGCCCTTGCACTTGCCTGGGAAGTGCTTATTCCACTGAGCCATCTCCCCAGCCTTTGATACTGAGTATTAAAATATTTTCTAGGGGCCAGTGAGGTAGCTCAGAGGACTAAATAACCTGCTTAGGCAAGTGTAGGGACCAGGGTTCAATCCCTGGCACAAGATGCTGCACATCCAAACCTAGGGCACACTGAGCCCCAACCTAGTTTGGGCTTGGTGGTGCACTCCTGTAATCCCAGCACTGGGTAGGCTGAAGACAGGAGGGTCACTATGAGTCTGAGGTGCATAATGAGACCCTGTAACAATCAAATACATAAAAAACCTTTCTGGTATATTTTTCCAAGTTTAAAACTTAGTAAATTGAAAAAAATATTAATCCCATAAGAACTGAGGAAGTACAACATATTTGGACAAGCAGTGAGCAGACAGTCTTTCAGTGTTCCAGTGTCATTTCTACACCAACATAGTCTATGTCCTTACATAGACCCTTACATAAATTACCTCTCTGGCTTCTGATCACTTATCTGTATAATAAGAGAGATGGACTGAGTGATTTTTTTCAAGCATTGCTGCCACACATTCTTTCCCTCAAAATATGATAGGTCTCACAGCATTTTCATTGTAGCCAATTTTAATTTAGTGTGCAAAATGTAATAAATGAGTAATTACAAGATGGCATGAGAACACCTGACAGTAGCACATATTCACTTACCCTGGTGTATGAATAGGAAATATCACATGAGCAGGGATGTAGGAGTATGGAAAAGGGAATGATGTTTACTAAGTTTTAGAAAGGAAAATTAACATTCAGAAAACTAAGGGGCTGGGGAGATAGCTCAGTAGAATAAGTGTTTGTTTGGCAAGTGCAAGGGCCTGAGTTCAATCCACAAAAAAAAAAAAAAAAAGGTTCCACAAAAAAAGAAAGAAATAAGAGAATGAAAAAAGGAAACTAAAAGTACTTCATTTAGGGTGAAGTTGACAATGCAAGAAAAAAATGGCACCAGATGAGAAATATTTAAATATGATTTAGCTCATATAAAGTCATGTAAATGAAGCTAAGGGCTAGGGACTTTACCCAACCAAGATAAGAATTTGAGACTTAAAATAATATTGTAAAATGTGATGTTTGAGTGTGCATTATGATCTGATTGTCCATGAATGATCTGATCTTTTACACTGCATGAAAGATAATTATGATGATGGGGTAAAGAACATACCACAGAAAATAGGTCAAGATTAGAGGAATGAGACCAATTATAAGAGTTGTGCAGCTGGATGTGGTAGTGTACACCTACTAATTATAAGAGTTGTCCAGCACTTGGAGGATGAGGAAAAAGGATTGCCATGAGTTCAAACAGCCCTGAACTACATAGCAAGCCTCTATATAAATAAATAGGGGCTGCCACCTGAAGGCCTCAGTGCACAAGTGCACAGCTTTGAGGTGGCTCCTGGACCTACCATTGGAGAACTTAGGCAGACTCTGGGATTCCTGTAGGATTCTGGTGAGCTGCAACCTATGGGACCCCTGCAGGTGCAGCAGATGTGCTGGTGCCCAATCCATCCATCAAAGAATTTAAGAGTATTCCATGCAGCCACAGGATCATGGTGAATGAGACCTATGCCCACCATCTTCACAAAAGCTTTGTTCAGTGCTAGCCAGTCATCCATATCAATAATGAGAGTCATAGTAAGTCCTACCTCAATCCCCACACACACAGTGCAGCAGGAAACTTACAGACCTACATTTCATCACTCTCCCACCACTGCTAAGTCCAGGTTATCATTGGGAACTTTAAAAATGCCAAAATTCAGAAGCAAAAGGCAATTTCAATCCTCTAGTCCACCCAGAACAAATCCAAGAGATAAGGACATAGAAAAATGTGAAAGTCACACACCTGAAATTTCTAAAATGATAGCAATTGAAATAAAGAAACAAATCCATCAGGCTATAGAAGAAATATGATCAGAAATAATCTCTCATGTCAAAAAAGAATTGACAATTGTGAAAGAATTGCTCAGCACAGCTAAAGAAGACAAAGATAAAAAATAAATAGAGAAGAATAAAAATAATGATGGAAATACTAAATGAAGAATACAAGAAAGAATTAGAAAACATGAAACAGATTCAAGCAGACATACCATAAACTAAGAATCCCATTGCAATCTAGATAAACCACTTGAACAA
This sequence comes from Ctenomys sociabilis, assembly GCA_004027165.1. Classification (NCBI taxonomy): domain Eukaryota; kingdom Metazoa; phylum Chordata; class Mammalia; order Rodentia; family Ctenomyidae; genus Ctenomys; species Ctenomys sociabilis. The sequence continues at coordinate 5,691 of PVKA01040616.1, read as the reverse complement.
AACTAAAGACTTCCAGACCTCAAAAACAATGGTGCAGCTAATGAACATGAAAGGAAAGATGCCTTAAAACTAACAAGTAACCAGGAAATAATTTTCAGCACCTATAAGATGACACAAAGTAAAACAATATAAGAATAACAGGTTTCAGTGAAACAGCAGGAATCAGCACAAATGACATAAAAAGATGATTTGCACAAGTACTAGTAGAAAATTATTGAAACATAAGAAAATAATCTGACATACAGTAACTGAGGCATATAGAATTCCAAATAGCCATAGTGAAAGTAAATCTACAACTAGACACATAATAATCAAGATCTCAGAGATTCAGCAAGAAATAGAATATCAAAAGTTGTTAGAAGAGGAAGATCACCTACAATGGAAAGCTCATCAGATTCATGGCAGTTTTCTCAACAAAAAACCATGAAATCAAGACGACCTAGGAGTGAAGTATTTCAGATTCTAAAAGAAAATAACTTCCAACCTAGACTGTTACACCCTGCCAAACTATCAAATTCAGTGGTGAGATGAGATTCTTCCATGACAAAGAACAACTTAAGAGGGGCCAGGGAGATGGTTCAGTGGGAAACAAGCCCTTCCCTGGCAAGTGCAAGGGCCTGAGTTCAATCCCTGGTTCCAACAAAAACAAACAAACAAAACCAACCAACCAAACAAACAAAGAACAATTAAGAAATTCATGACCAGCAAGGGCTGGCCAGATAGCTCAGCAGACTATAGCACCTGCTTATACAGAGTGCAGCAGGCAGGGTTCAATCCCCAGTGTGCCATGCCATCCCTACCCCCAGGGTGCTGAGGTGATTGAGACTGGGCATGGTGTCTCTCACCTATAATCCCAGCACTTGGCAGGCTGAAAACAGGAGAACCACTACAAGTTTGATGTATGTAGACCCTGTACTAAATACATAAAAAAGAAACAAAATCCAGCAACAAGCTGCACACAAGAAATACACTGAACTGAAAAGGAAATTCATATACTGAAAGTCAAAGGATGGGAAGCAATTCTTAATGCAATAAGAACCTAGAAAAAAGCAAGGGTAGCTATCTTGGTTGCTGACAAATGAACTTCAAACCAAAATTCACTCAAAGAGATAAAGAAGGTCACTACATACTTGTTAGGGGAAAACTTCAAGAGGAAGAGATAACAATTATAAATATATATGAACCCAATTTAGGAGCACTCACCTAATAAAACAAATTCTAACATGCATTAGAAATCAAATGAGCAACAATACAATTGTAATGGAGGACTTTAACATGCCACTGTCACAAAAAGATAGATCAACTAGTCAAAAAAAAAAAAAAGTCAGCAAAGATATAACAGAACTAAACCAAACTTGAGAGGAAATAGATTTAGTAGAGCTTTATAGAGTGTTTTACCCAGCAATAACAGAATAAATATTCTTTTCAGTTTCACATGGTATGTTTTCCAAAATAAAACATATGCTAGCACACAGCATGTTTAAATAGATGCAAAGGAATTGCAATTATCCCAAGCATACTATCTTGATATATACATACCACAGTTCAATGAAACTGGAAATTATTGACAAAAGAAGCCACAAACACACCATAAACGTGCAAATTATATAACAACTTCCAAAATAACTACTGCATCGCAGATAAAATTAAAGAATAAATTTAAAAATGCTTAGTTAAATGAAAATGCAGATACAACTTAATGAAACCTGTGCGATACAATGAAAGCTGTCTTAACAAGATAATTTATGATGATAAGTTTACACATCAGGAAAATAGAACAAATAAATGATCTTATGCTGTACTCAAGCTCCTAGAAAAAGAAGTGCAAGTCAAGTCAAAGCACAAAGAAGGCAGGAAATTATAAAGATTAGAGCAACAATTAATGCAATGGAGATGAAGAAAATAGAACCAAAAAACAAATGAATCAAAGAGTAAGCTCTTTGCAAGAATAAATGAAATTGATAAGCCCCTATCCAACTGTATCAAAAAAGAAGAGAAAAAATGCAAATTTATGCAACAAGGAATGTAAAGGGCAAAATCACTACAGACCCTATAGAAATTCAAAAGATTATCAATATATACTTCCAAAATCTTTACTCTCACAGGATGAAAACACAGAGGAAATGGACAGTATCTTTGACATATATGAAATGCCAAAAAAAAAAAAAAGATACATATTAAATGCCAAAGCTGAGTCAAAAAGACATATAGGACTGGGAATATAGCTCAGAGACATCCACACCTACCTGGGAAGCACAAGGTCCTAAATTCAATCCCTGGACCAAACAGTATATCAAGCTCCTGCCTAAAACAAAACAAGAGAAGAAGCCCAGTCCCCAGGCCTGGCGTCTGTGTGGGACCTCCATGCATTCTCTGGAATCTCCTCCCATCAGACAGGCCTGGTATGGAACCCAGTGGCAGAACTCCCTGTAGAGAGGCAAAGGGCGAGACACACCCAACTAATTCAGGAGCAGAATATTTGCCAGAGGGGCACAACGGGTTCACATCTATGGGCTGCAGCAGAAAGAAGTGGAGCACAGCAGCCAGACCCAACCCAGGACCACCTAGACAAGTCCAGTCTTGCTAGATCTGGGCCTAGTAAGTTGAGACACTTTGTTAGACCCAGGTCTATGAGGGCATCCTCTCTCTTCATCTCTTGATTGAAAGAGGGGGAAACAGGTAACCAGGGTGAACTAGTCTGCCAGGAAGACTATAGGTACAAAGGGGCACAAAGGGGAGGTGATCAGACAGAATGTAGAGAAACTAATTTAAGAACAAATTCCCAATCCAATATCTGCTTAGCTATAAGTCATAATGTTTTCTCTTAGTATCTAAAATACAAATCCATTAGGTACAAAAGTTTATCAACTGTAAAATCTCACTACCCATTATTGATATCTAATTATAGTTCTGTGAATAAAAACTGTAGCTGCCTGAACCACATAATCTCTCCTGGGTAATAATATCAGCTTATTAAGGCAAGGTAATAACTGCATCAAAGATCAGAAGACAGTGCTGTAAAAAATGACAAAGAGAAGGACCAAAATGAAATCTCAGGACCCAAGTCCACCCAGAATAAATTCAGGAGACATCAGCATAGAAGAAATTGGAAATCACACGCTTGAAATCTCTGAAATAATAATGTCTGAAGTAAAGAAAGAACTGCAGAAAGGTTAGAGAAAATCAGATCAGAAATAATGTCTGATTATCTAACCTCTGAAGTAAAAAAAGAAACAATAACTATAAAGAAAGAATTACTAAGTGCTTCTAAAGAAGACAATCATTAAAAAAAAAGAGTAGAATAGAAAAATGATGGAATCCTTGAATGAGCAATATAAGAAAGAAGTAGAATGCATGAGGCAGATTCAAAGAGAAAAACTAGAAATTAAAATCTCAAGCACAAGCTGGCAAAACTGGTTGAATGAAAGTGAAGATAGAGATTCAGACCTTGAAGACACCATTGCAGCTAGTGGAAAGGTAAGAAAAGTTCTCTTACAAACAACTAGGATGCAGAAAAAATAATGCAACATCTGCAAAGCAATGCACAGATGAACAACATAAGACTAATAGGCATCAATGACAAAGAAGGAGTGATATAAAAAGAATATGGTAGAAGTAATAATAGCAGAAAACTTCCCAAATATGGGGAGCCAATCTGACATTCAGTAACCAAAGCATATAGAAAGAACTCCAAATATCATCAACCCAATTAAACACACATCCAGATATATAACAAAGATCCCAGAAATCCAGCAGAAAAACAATATACTAAAAGACTCTAGAGAAAAGAAACATCACATTTAAAGGAAAACCCATCAGAATAACAGCAGATTTCTCTTCACAAGCCATCAAGTCAAGAAGAGCATGTAGCTTTTCTAGCCCAGACTACTATACCCTGCAAAAATCTTTCAAGTTTGATGGAGAAGTGAAATACAACCCTGATAAAAAAAAAATCAAAGAATTTTGTAATGGCAAAACCAACTCTACACAGACTAATAAAAGCTATTCTAAAGAGGGACCAAAATGACAACCACTCCATGCATGAGACTGGAAAGAACCATCAAATAGGGCACACAATGAAACATGGGAGAAAAAGTTGTAAAAAACATCAGGTAAATAATATGTTAATCATGAGTCAGTACATCTCAGTTATAACCATCAATATAAATGGACTCAATTTACCAATTAAAAGAGAGACTGGCACAGTGGATTACGAAGGAAAATCCAACAAGATGCTGTGCACAAGAAACACACTTAACTCATAAAGAAATTCATAGGCTGAAAATCAAAGGATGGAGAACAATATTACATGCCTCAGCACTTCAGAAAAAGAAGGGGTAGCAATTCTGTTCTCAGTCTCAACTTCAAACTAAGAATGATCAAATGAATAAAAAAGGGCACTACATACTGTTTAGGGAAAAATTCAAGAGGAAGAGGTAACACTCATAAATATGTATGCACCAAACACGGGAGAACCCAACTATGTAAGACAAATCTTAATGGACATGAAAATTCTAATATACAATACCACAATGTTAACAGGATACCTTAACACCCCCTTGTCCCAAAAGATAGGTCAAGCAGACAAAAATTTAGCAAACAAGTAGCAGATCTGAACCAGAACTTCGAACGAATGAACTTAGTGGACATATACATAGTGTTCCACACAACCACAACTGAATACACACTTTTTTTCAGCTGCACAGGGGACATTTTCTAAACTAGACCACATACTACTAAATAGGTCATGCCTAAGTATATTACGAAAATAGAACAAATTCAGGAGACATCAGCATAAAAGAAACTGGAAATCACACACCCGAAATCTGAAGTAATGTCTGAAGTAAAGAAACAACTGCAAAAAGGCAGAGAGAAAATCAGATCAGAAATAATCTCTGATTATTTAACCTCTGAAGTAAAAAAAAGAAACAATAACTATAATGAAAGCATTAATGGACATGAAATTGATCTTCATATTATCTGAACATAGTGCCATGAAACTGAAAATGACAAAAGAATCCAGAAACACATCATGAATACATGGAAATTAAATAACACCCTCCTCAGCAACCAATGGGTTACAGATGAAATAAAACAATAAATACATTTCAATGAAAATTCAAGCACAATATACCAGACTTTATGGGAAACAATGAAAGCAGTTCTTAAAGGGAAATTTATAGCTGTGAACTCACACATTAGGAAAATAGAATGGGAACAAATAAATACCTTCATGCTTCAACTCAAACATCTAGAAAAGAAGAGGAAACCAAACTCAAAGCCCAAAGATGGGAGGACATTATAAAGATTAGAGGAGAAATTAATACAAGCAAGACAAAGAAAACAATATAAAGAATCTATGAATCAAAAATCTGGTTCTTTGAAAGATTAAATAAAACTGATAATCCCTTAGCTAACTTCATCAAAAAGAGGAAAGAAAAAAACTCAAATTCAAGCAATAAGGAAAATCAAGGGTGAAATTACCACAGACTCAGTGGAAATTTGGAAGATCATCAAGAACTACTTTGCAAATCTTTACTCTCATAGAATCAAACACACAGAAGAAATGGACAGATTCTTAGAAAGGTAAATGGGGTAGGGGAGATAGTGCAGTAGAAAAAGTGCTTTCCTGGCAAGTGCAAGGGCCTGAGTTCAATCCCTGGTTCTGCCAAAAAAAAAAAAAAAAAAAAA
>PVKA01040615.1:0-18637 GCA_004027165.1 Ctenomys sociabilis | reverse complement strand
TAATGCTGGGGATTGAAACCCAGACCCTGAAGCTTGCTAGGCAAGCACCCTGCTACTGATCCACACCCACAGCCCCCAGGCCTGAGCAGGCGCAGGAGCCTTTATCCTGGTGGCACCAAGAAGCCCTTATTTTCAGGAATGTTCTACAGAAGTACAGCCAGTGTCATCCCACAGCCTTAGGCAGGGTTAGTATTTGTTGTCACCATCTGCTCGGCTCCCACAATTTCTCTTTTCTGACAATGCGCCTCTGGTCACTTAAAATTTCCCCAGCATCTCCTCCTGTGACGCAGCTTTACTGATGACAAAACTAAAGCCATCGATTTGATTCGATTCTCCGCTGTGGGGAAGCCTGGCTGGGGGAATACTGCTTTGTGGTTTAGTACCTGGACTTTGGCACTGGTCTCCCAGGAGTTTCAACACTGCCCGAGGCCTAGGGCAGTCCTCTCCCCAGTGGTGCTGAGGATTAGGGAAATCCCCAGGGAGTCTTCCCCCTGCTGTGACCAGCCGCTGCAGGAGGTGACTGTCCTGTATAAGGTCGTGCCTGGTGGCCTCTGGGCCTGACATGCTGTCACCTGGACAGTGTTTCCTCCTTAAAAGCCACACTGCTTGCCCCCCTCCCCGCTGGTCTGGTCGGTGGCTGGAACCTCTAGGGCTGCTCTTATCTGCGCTGCCTTGGCTGCTGTGGAAAACACCTTGAAAACTTTGAAACCTGAGCCTCTCCCAAAGGCCTGGTGCCAGGTCCTTTGAAACTCACTGGTGACTTTGCCCCTTTCCCAGCAGGAGCTGACAGGACTGTGGCTGTGCAGCCCCAGTAGGAGGAGCGGACAGCAGCCAGCCAGCCCCACCTCTTCCTCCACCCCTTGGCACCCGGGGAAGCCGTCCCCAGCCACTGCCGCCGTTCTCTGCTTCCAGAGTGGAGGTGGCATGGCTCCGTCAGCCACATGTCTAGCTCCAGAACTTCAAAGGGGCCTTGAAAGCCCAGATTTTAATGAGTTTGGTGTAAAATGAGTTGGGCACATAGGGATTTAATTTCCCTTGAAAATTACTCAACCTTAAAAATTAGCAGGATAAAAGAGGCAAAATGAGTGTCTCTGTCAAGCCTTCGAGTTTGTATTTTAAAACAGGGAAGGCAGTCGTTAATTGAAAGGTTCTCTAACTGTCCCATCAGAAAGGAAAAATGTTACCAAGTGTTTAATAGCTTGGAGGGGTAGGGGGCTTTGTAATCAGAGTACTTCACTAATGAGAACTTGTCCCCAGAAATATAGTTTACTTTACAAAGGTTTTCTTTCCTTTTTTTTTTTTCTTTTCTTCATAGATGTCTGATTGGCGGGAGGAGTGCTCCAGGCACGCCTGGATTCAATTTTTCTCCCCCCTTTGGTCCTGGCTTTGTCTTAAGGATGCTGCCCAAACACATGGTGGGAGGGCTCTTTCCAAACAAAGGAATCCTTCTCTGCTTTGTGAAGGGCTTTGTCTGGGCCCCCAAGCCCACGAGGCCCGGCTCAGGCGCATGGAATTTCAGGGGACTTACTCGCACACCCACTTCTCTCCTGCGGTCCCCAAGTCAGGCAGGGGGCCGGGTGAGGGTGGGGGCTCTGAGGCCCGCATGCCAGGGTGTTCGTGAGCCACTATTGTCTCCATCTACCCTCTGCCCCGGCTGCTCCCTCCTCCCAGGCAGTGGACGTCCTGGGGGCACAGCTGGTGCCGCAGGCTGGCAGGGTTTTCTCCGCAGCAGATCCAACAGCCACAGAGTGAAGTTTGCTGGGTCAGTGTGACAGGTCAGGTCTGGTTGCTGGCAGGCCCAGCTCTGTGGCTTCTCAGCCGGTCAGGACACTTCGGGCCAGGACCTCCGTACCTTCATGCCCTCATCTGTAAAGTCTTAATGGAAATCCTCCAAGGTAAGGACACCTGTCTAGCCAGCACTTCCCTGCCAACGACCTAGGTAAACACCCTCTGACACTGAAACTGCCCCAGGGGCTGAGTGCTGGGGAGATGGCTCCCCCTAGTGGTGGAAGGGGTGCCAGAGGGGAAAGGTGCTCAGCATTGTAGCTACAAGCAAATCTGGCGGGTCCTTCGCCTTCAGGAAGGCTGTCCCTTGGTGTTCTCTCCATTGAATGGGCGCAGCAGGACCCACCCTGTGGTGTTCTGAGGGTTCACCCACAAGTGTGCGAAGAGCTTGTCTCCGTGATACATGTTAAGTGCTCGCTGAGTGGTTGTCACTGATGTGAAGTTACTGTGGTAAGGCAGTCGCAGGACAGAGTCCTAGCAGAAGTGGGGCGCTGCCCTAGATGGGACAGACTCTGGGCTGGGAAATGAACCTGGGTGTCACCGGGGAGCTGGTGAGGTGGGACAAGGGCAGAGTCCTGAGCCAGATGGGCAGGAGCTCACCCTGGCATCCCAGGCACTCAGGAAGAGCCCGCAGAGTTGGTTCCTTGTTTTAAGTTCTGGCCATCTTCTCCTTTAATGTAAGAAGACCTTGAGAGACAGGTGTGGGTCACCCCCATCTTCACATTGCCGGAGAAAGAAAATGATCCTAGTAAGAGGCGAGGCTGGGTCTGATTAGCCCTGTGCTTTATAGAAAGGGCTCAGAGAGGTGGAGTGACTTGTCCAGTGTCAGACTGGTAGCAGTTAAGGGTCAAACCTGGCTTTGAGACCGGAACTGCGAAGTTGTTTGCTGCTCATGGATACAAGGAACAGACCCCAAAGCAGCTGGCCTAGTGGGCCCCTGGCTGTCCTTGGCTCACTGGAAAGCAGCTTGGGGGGACACTGCCCACACCCCCTTCCCTTCTTGCACAGCTGTTCAGCATCCACCATGGTTCTTTTTGCCACAGTGACCAACAGGAGTCAACCCAGACAAGAGGACTGGGCTGAGGGCAGCCCCAGCAGGGACCCCAGAAGCGGTCCCTGAAGCCTGGGGGCTGGCTGTGTGGTCTGTGTTCCACCCTCCTACCTATTGTTTCTGGCCCAGTGCCTGGCACAGTGTCAACAGCTCCTGATGTTGGTTGAATGACTAAATGCTCCCCCTTCCCAGCGCTCACAGTGGCCATTGACATCTTTTGAGACCAGAGCCCTGCCCGGAGTACACCCAGCAGAGCACAGACAGCCTGCAGAGGTTTTCTGTCTGGAGTTCTAGCGTCAAGTCCACCCCACAGTCATCTCTGACTCTAGGGTCCTGTTGCCCCAGCCCTGTAACTCCTGACTCCCCTCCCCCTTCCCCTTTCCCTTCCATCCCCCACAACAGGACCAGTAGGGGGGGCACATCCATTTCTCACTTCCTCTTGTAAATACTCTGAGCACCAACTGCATGCCAGTTGCTACCCTAAAGGTACCCCAGTGGCAGACAAGGTACCCCCAAGGCAGCTCTGCAGGCTAGACGTTCTGTCCTTCGTTCACTCCCAATGCCCAGCAAGATGTCAGCCCTCAGTGGAGAAGGAGCCTGGGTTTATGGCCTGGACAGAGGCCTGGCCTCAGAGGGCAGTTGGCAGCCACTGTGAGCACTGAGGGTGAGCAGAGCTGTACCAGGCCCAGGCTGTTGGACTCAGTCTGCGCTCATTCCTCCCAAATGTCCCATGCTCCCTCCTAGTCCGCATCTCACCACTGGGACTGTGGAGACACAAAGGGCAGCCTGCAGCTGTGGGTTCGCTTGCCTTTCAAATGGGGGTAGGGGTCTGTGGCATTTGTCCCAACCCTGCTCAGTCCAAGGGCACCTCCTCCAGGAAGCTGTCCCTGACCACCACCCCACCCCACCCCACCCCTGGTTATGACTCTGGCTCCTGGACTCTGAAGCCAGGAGGGCAGGAAGCATGTGGGCTCTGCCCCTTGTTTGTGGAATGAGTAAAGGAGAACACACCCAGCAGAGTGGAAAGACAAGTGGTCTGCAGCCCTGTGTGTAGCCACCTCACCGGTGCCCATCAGGAGACCCCTTCCCCTGCCTCCACCTCCCAGCTGGATGGGGGTGTGAGCACCCTGGAGGAAAGGAAGTGGGTGGAGGTGCTGGCCCAGCACAGAGGCTGACATCTCCCTGGCAGGTGCTTGTCAGATCGTGAGATGGTGCCTGCCCCCGCCCCTGCAGTATCAGTGCCAGGCAGTTTATGCACACTCAAACGCTGTCCTGACGGCAGGAGAAGTTCCTCCTGCCACCTTTGTGCAGAAGTGGCCGCTCAGGTAGGCAGTGACAGAGCTGAGCATCACAGGAGCAGGGCTGCAGTCTCCATGACAACCCCAAAGCAATTGGACCTTCCTGGGTGCCTGGTACTTAGTAGGTGTACACTGTATGAAATAGATGTTGTGGGTCCCCCTGAACCACCTGGGGACTCCCAGATGGGTTGTGGCCAGGTTCTGGTCCCTTTTCCAGCCTCCTGTAAGAGGGAGTCCCAGGCCCCTCCCCTCTGGCGGGGCCTTGGCAACTGGGCCCTCATTGGCTGCACATTTCCTTGTAGGCAGACACCGCCATCCAAAACAGGTGGAAGAGTACAGGAGGAATTTTTCTCTTCCCACTCACGAGGGGGCTGCTCACCTCCCAGAGCCAGGCCTGCTGGCAGGAGCGCGTACAGGAGGGAGCCGACACTCGGGCTGCCTGGAGTGTCCGCTACGGCCACAAGTACCTAAAGGACAGGACCAAGGCCAAGGCCAGGAAGCAGCCCCAGCTGGTCCCCTCCAGTGCAGCCTCAGCAGCAGCCCCTAGGCTTCCCACCAGCACCCCTGTCAGCACGGAGAGGCTGGCCGGACAGCCAGAGACCCAGGGGGCTCAGCAGCAGCTGTCAAGAAAAGTGAGTGGCCAGGGACCCCCACCCCAGGGAGACAGAGTGTGGGAAGACAGGGGAGCCACTCCGGATCTGACAGCCCAGAGGCCAGCGGGCCTAGAGATGCGGCGGGTTCCCAAGCACCCTGAAGCTGCTCTTTCAAGGCATCTCCCATGATGGCTGAGGCTGGCCCAGGTACCTCTGGGAGTGGCAGCAGCAGACACCAAAGGAGAAGTTCCCCTACCCAGTTGTGTCATCTTGGGAATACGGCTGGTTACGTGGGCAAGGCCATCCCAGGCCTTGGGCAGGTGGTGGTCACCCTCCCAGCCTCGTCTGTCAACCCCCTTTCTCCTGGCACATGGAGTGGGCTCCCTGTACCCGAGCAGGCAGGAGGCTTCCCAGGGGCCAAGTACCTGGCCTGCGGTCCCCTGGCAATGAGCTCCCTGGCCCTCCCTCTCCTGGGCAAAGTGCTCGGCACCTCTGAGAGTCCACCCAGGAAACTTTTAGCCCCCCCATGCTCCCCCAGCTCTGATAACCCTGGGCCCACCAAGTCATCCTTCCCTCTTGTCAGCCTAGCCTGGGGGCTTTGGGGTCCCAGGCCTTCTCAGTTTACCTCACCAGTGCTGCCTCAGCCCCCAGCTTGGGGCTGGTACTCAGTGACTATGGAATGAACACACAAATTCATGACCTTGGGCTAGAGAATGGGAACTTGATTTGGAATCAGGGGATCTGAGTCCAGGTATTGGCTCTACCGTGTGGCCTCAGTGGAGAACTTTAACTTCTTTGGTCCTCAGTTTCTGCATCTGAAAAATGGAAATGATCGGTACTTGCCTTCTTAGGTTAGGGTTTTAGAGGAAACCAGGTGGGATAGAAACCAGAGCAGCAATTATTCCCCCCTTTAGGGAGGCAGAGTGGGGGCAATGGACAACAGTGCCTTCATTTAATTTTTTTATGAATTTAGGACAGCGTCTACACGGTCTACAGGGTCTTACTACATAGATCAGACTTGTAGAGATCTTCCTGTTTACAGCCTCCCAAGAATTGGGATTACAGGCATGTGCCATCATGCCCAGTCTCAATGGCCATCTAAGTGCACCCCGGGGGGCAGAGCTGGCACGGCAGGCCCCGGGATCGAACTTTGATCCCTGAGTCTGCCTCAGCAGGAGCTATCTAGCCGGCCCTTTAGTGCCTTCATTTAATGCAGTCTGTAGGGGGAGCTAGAGTAACTGAGTTCACTAGCTTCAACTAACAAACTCAAGAGAGTGGCTCAATTTCAAATTAGACGGCCTGGGGTTAAATTCTGGTTCATATATTTATACAATGTTTTGTTTTGTTTGTGGTGCTGTGGATTGAACCCAGGACCTTGTGCATGTAAGGCAAGTGCTCTGCCACTGAGCCACACCCTCAGCCCTCAACAATTTATTTATTTATTTATTTATTTATGTATTTATTTAGTATTTAGTACAAGGTCTACAGGGTCTCACTACACAGATCAGACTCTCAGCGATGCTCCTGTTTTCAGCGTCCTAAGTGCTGGGATTACAGGTGTGCACCACCACATCCAGTCTCAATCACCACCTCAGTGTGTCCTAGAGGCAGGTCCAGCACGGCAGGCTGGGAATCGAACCCCTAGCCCCTGTGTCTGCCTAAGAAGTGCTTTAATCCGCTAAGCTAAATGGCCAGTCCTTCAACATGTATTGAGCAGCTGATATGGTCCAGGTGCTTTTTTGCCCTTGGGGATGCACCAGAGAACAGGACAGACCTGGGCCCCGCCCTCACAGAGGCAGACAGCAAACATGTAGTGTTAGGCAGTGGTCCACATTTTCCCATCTGCACCGTGTACAGCACTCCACGGGCTCAGAGAAAGGCAGGCTTTGCTTCTCCAGCAGAAGACCTGCATTCCCAAAAGTGCCAGGGGCTACTGAGTGCAGGTCCTAGCTTGAGTATCAAGGCTGTAGGAGGAGATAAGTCAGGGTAATGGGTTTGTGGCAGAGGGGCTGTGCTGGTGCATGGTGATGAAGGAAGGCCCCCTGGGGACACGCAGGCAGCGTCCTGGCCAGCACTGTCCATGCAGGATTCCTGCAGGAAGGACCAAGTGCCTGCATCCACAGGAGGAGTCTCAGTTTAGGTGCCACAGGTTGCCCTCCTCTTCTGCCATGGTCCACAGGCCCACGTCCACTGTCTGTGAAGCCCATGCCTGTTGCTGTTTGCCAGATCTAGAAAAGAAAAATATAGAATACCTTTGATTTTCAAGTGACTGATGCTTTTTAGTGCAAGTGTATGCCAAATATTCACACAACTCATCCTAATAATTTGTGTTTATTTGAAGTCCAGGTGTGAATTTTATACAGAAGTTGAGTCATTGGAGGGCCAATCCCATGCCAGGAGGTGGTACAAGGGCAGTGCAGAGAAGTGGAGGTAGAGAAGTGGAGGCTTTTCTTCCATTGTGGTTGCTCCCAGAGTCCCTGGAAGCTTCTGTGAGCTTCCTGCATCACACTTCCAGCCCAAACCTAGTGCAGGGCTCAGTGGTGGAACAAATGACAAACCTGCCTGACCACTTCTCTCCCTTCCAAGCGCAGTCATAGATGGGGCTGCATCATCCCAGCAAGCACAGAAGGGTGCGAGGAAGGGGCCGGGGAGATAGTTAAGCGGTCTAAGCACCTACCTGGCAAGCACAAGGACCCAGGTTCAAACCCTGGTTCCACAAGCCTGTTGGTCCTGGAACCAGGCATGGTGTTGCATGCCTATAATCCCAGTACTGGGGAGGTTGAGACAGGAGGATCATTATGAGTTCAAGACCAGCCAGGGGCTACAAAAGTGAGTACAAGTCCAGCCTAAATTGCATAATGAGACCCTGTCTCAAAAACAAACAAACAAAAAAAATGCAAACAAGGAGGGTCTTGGCCCTGGGTAGGTCAACTCAAAACACCCTTATATGAAGTATGACTGAAAAGTGCAATGAATGTTCAGCCTTCAAGAAAATGCACTACTGTACAATGCATTGCTAGTTCCTCCCCTGCAAAAAAAATACTCCACCTCACTTCCAACACACTTACTCCGTTGATCTTGCCGCTTTCTGAAGCAGTCTGGAAGTCCTCTTTCTTGAGTGTCTTTAGTTATGCTGTTGGAGCTGCCTTGATGTTCTGAACTGATTCAAAATGTTTGTGTTTCATGGCCATTTTCATTGTGGGGAAGAGCTGAAAGTCACACAGTGCCAGATCTGGTGGATAAGCCGGGTGGGGAGGGACTGTAATAGTTTCTTTCTTTTTTTTTTTGTCTTTTTGAGACAGGGTCTCACTGTGCAGTTCAGGCTGGCCTAAAAGCTCACTTTGTAGCTCAGGCTGGTCTTGAACTCACAACAATCCTCCTGCCTCGGCCTCCAGAGTTCTGGGATTACAGGCATGCGCCACCACGCCCGGCTCTGTAATAGTTTCAAAAGTCTGCTTTCCCTTCCCATGTATCTGCCAACAGCGTTCCCTGTATTTTGGGTCATGTGTTGTACTCAAAAGCAGACTTCTAGGACTGCTTCAGAGAGTGCCAAGAAAGATGGAGTGTGTTTGAAGGGAAGGGGAGTATTTTTGGGGGTACTGATGGCAATGTGTCTTTTGCTGTAATACATTTTTTTAAACCTTTGCTATTCATTGTGTATTTGGTCATGCCACGCATACCTGTAAATCCTAGCAAATAGGACTCAGTAAATGGTAACTGGTGTTATTACTGCAGTTATTAGTGGCCCCAGAGCAAGAACTGCAGCCTACAGGCATTTGGGGCACTGGTTCAACCTGAAAGTATTACTGTGGAACACTGGGGTGGGTGGTGGGACATGAGTTTGGAGTGTTCTGAGGACCTGAATAGTTAATAACTGCAATGACAGAAATGTTACCAACCAGGACAGATCCTGGTCATGGTACCAGTGTAAGGTCTTGAGATTCCTGTACTATGTATGGATCATAGGGAGACATGGGGGTCCTAAGATAGGAGGGTCAAGGACATAAGAGGGCAGCAACTGTTCCCAAGTGACAGAAGTATCGTCCTAGCTTAACAGCGCTGTAGCAGTAAGTACCTGCTGACCCAAGCTCTTTACTCACCTAAACTGAAAAGAAAAGGAAAAATTTAAATAAATCTTGCCAAGAATGCCTTCTAAACCAGATAGATATGTTTGGACAAACTTGATAATGGGACATTTCTTACTTTTTTAACCTGTGTTTGTTTAACTGATGGCCTTGCAATGCAACTTGAGATATTTGAACTGCTTTGGCAACTGATGATGTCACCCAATCCTCCAATCACAAGGTGCTAAATCTGCCTTTGTAATCCCACTTGCTCTTCCCATGAAAGTTCCTTAATGCCACTGGGTAGGACTGTCTTTGTGAATAATCCTAGTCAAGCGCATTGGTGTAAATAAACTGCCTCCTAAACCTTCCCAGTGCCATTTCTTCCCATGTTTGGCCTGTTTATCTATAACATTTCTTGGTTCCCCGACTGGAAATACTTGGTGACCACTTAGGTCACCAGCTGAGGCCAAGTGGCCAAAGTGGAGACCTCTTCTGACTCCCTGATGGGAAGGTGTGTCTGCCAGCCCTTCTTGGCATCCCCTTGGAAGCCCAGAGCAGAGGTCCCTGCTTGGTGCCAATGGCCCTCATGGGATCTGAGAAGATGGGGAAGGACAGTCGGGTCAGGTCATTGGATAAGGTAAGAACCCCAGGGGCACCCCAATCAGTCTTCCAGCCCTACTCGGCTGAGCAGAAGGCGACCCTAATCACCTCCTGTCGTAGTTAAGGCCATCCACGAGGGAAGAGCATTAGAATGTTTGACCTCTGAGTGCCTGCAGGATGATTGCGCAAATGTAACAGATGGCGAAAGCAGTAGGTTGTCTTGTCTGTGCTGCATGGTAAAGGCCCCTCTGGGATCGCAAAGCTATGGAGCTAGCGTGAGGTAGATTTCTCTGGTTCCATAGTCACATCTAAGGTCTCAAAGGGGATTCAGTCCCTGGAATGGGTGTCTGACCTGGGACAGGTTTTATACATCTATGCCTATTGCTGGGATGGACTTATATCCCTGGGAGGGGAGTGGCCAGAGCCAATGAACATTTGGTTCATTTGAGGAATACCCACCCTTTGTCTGTTGTGTCACTGTTCAAAGGTACAATGCACACACTACAGGGAGACAGAATGGGTACAAATCACAGTAAAACTATCGTCGTGATTACATACTGAAAAACTTCAAAGGAGGATTTCCTGATGACTATGGAGTAAAAACCTCAGAGATTCTAAACCTACTGTAACATTGGCTGGCCAGAGCCTGTGTCCAGACTGGCTACCCAAAGAAAGCCTCTATGTTAAAGCCAGCCAGAAAGTCTGAAATGACATAACAGACCCCAAGGCCAGCAACCCTGACCAGGTGCCTTATATCAATTCTTAGTTTAACCTGTGTCAAACCTGCTGCCTTGACTCCATACCTGTGCCCTGCACGACAAAGGGATCATCCTGGTTGTCAAAACAAATTCTCAAGACTGCTCAAGACTCTCCCAGTTCTGCCTTAAACCAGAGAAATTTGTCTGGTCCTACCTAAGACTCCAGGTCCGATTTGCTACTTCCGTACATTCAGGGGCACTGGAGCTGCCTAGCCAGTCTCTGCTCCTCCATAGTGGATCCAAGTGCCACCATCTCAGGTGCTAAGGGTGAGGCCATTCCAGATCGCGTAGCACTGCAGCCAGTGTCACTGTCACAGCTGGGAATGCTGCTGGGACTGCCACCTTCACAGCTGGGACTGACTGTTGAGTAGCTCTAGAACAGCATGTGGAACCTACGCTGTTAGGTCTTGTTCTCCTGGCTGCAGTGTTAGGAAAGCCTGTTCCTGAAATATCTTGCCAAGGCCAATCTTACTGTGGTAACTGATACAAGGGGGCCCCACAAGCCTCATAACCTATACCTGGTGGCAGATCTTCTGCGCTGGTGACTGACCAGTGTGCTTGCTGCAGACAATCAACACAGGAAGGATAGATGCACCCTCCATCTGTGGGACAAGAAGGATCCTGACTGTCTAGAGCCACCCCAGGCTGAGTCTCTTCTTCCTCTCTTTGGTGGCAATGAATAGGACAGACTGGGCTTCATTAGACTGGGCCATTAGTAGCCCATGGTCACTGCCAGAATTGGGGGGGAGTCTATGACTTTCATGGTGGGCACTGGGGCTGACAATTCAGGTATAACTCATCCTGTCACTCCTTTGGTGAGTCAAAGCTATTGGTGCCACAAGAACTCCCTCTGAAAATAACTTCTGCCAGAGAAGCTCCTGTGAGACTGGTGGACACCTTAGCAAACATGAGTTCTTACATATGCCTGAGTGTCCTGCTCCTCTCCTGAGGCGTGACCTCCTCTCCAAACCGGAAGTGAGCATTTCTTTTGCACCAAACCAGCCAGCTTCCCACATGCTCAGGCCCACTGCCTGACTTCATATTGACTCTGACTGTATTCTGAGAGAAAAGAAGACATCAGTCCCTGTCCAAAGCTTGAGAATAAAAGTCTGCTTAGAGAATTCCTGGACACTGCAGGTTTCTGGCACATTTGCATTACTAGGGTTCACTGAAAAGGCTGAACCTCTATACGACATGCTAACAAGAAACAAAAATGAAAAAGAACTGTTACACAGAACTACAGGACAGCCTGAGTCCTTCCAAACCAGCTGTCCCAGTACTAGGCTTTCCTGATATGACTAGTTGGCCCTTAGGAAAGACCCATTGCTTATTTATCCAGAGCTTGTGGCCAGAGGCTGGAAGCCTTGTCTGAGGGCACTAGCAGCTGAAGCCATCTAATCAGAGGCCGACAAATTGACCCTGGGACAAAAACCTAGCAGTCCAGGTCCCACATGGTGTTCTAGAGCTACTCAACAGTCAGGACACTTCTGCTCTCAACAGCCATGCCACTCAGTGTCAAGGACTATCTGTGGAAATCCCTGCCTCACTTTTCAATGGACCAAACCTCTGAATCCAGCTATCTTCCTGCCCACTGAGCTTGGCCCCTCTGACCAGGACTATCCTGCCTTGACTGATGAACTCTTTACTAACTGGCAGATCGGCAGATGGAGCCCTTGTCTGATGCTGAGTACACCCTGTTTACAGATGCAAACAGTTCAGCCAAGGATGGAAAATGCCAGGCCAGATATGCAGTCGTCACTACAGAAGAAGAGCTTCTAGTTGGGCTTCTTCCTCGTAACTGGTCTGCTCAACAGACTGAATGGTGGGTCTTAATACAAGCTCTCAAGTGGGCAAAAGAGAAAAAAAAAAGTGAGCTTCTACACTGCCTCGAGGTGTGCTTTTGCCACCGCCCACGTTGACAGAATGCTCTGCAAGGAATGTGGATGCCTTGTGGTGGAAGGAAAACAAGTTAAAAACAAGGATGAAATTTCTCAACTCTTGACTACCATTTGGAAGCCAAAAAGAGTTGCTGTTATCTGTTTTAAGGGACACCAAGGGGTAAAGGACGCTGTCACTTTTGAATATCACGAAGTCAAGGAGGCCACTAAGCTGGCAGCAGAGGGCGCCAGCTGGGGCACAGATGACTTAAAATGCGGAAGCCCAACATGAAAATACCCCCTAAAACTGCCCTCAGTCTCTTCAGTGGGCCCCACTGCCACTCTAAGGAAAAAATTAAATGGGTACAATGGGAAGGGGCCCACGTGGGCCCAATTATGCTTGATTTCTACTAGACAGTCAGATGATAGTCCCTCAAAACCTGACCTAGGCCTAGGTAAAATGCCTCCATGACGTCCCACAGGAAAAACGGCTGAGTCAGCTTCTAAGCTGCTCGGACTCCAAAGTGGGCCCTAGTTCTGTGCCTGTTAGTCTGAGATGCCAAATCTGTGCAAGGAATGACGCCCTCCTCTGGGCCTAACCTCCCACCCAGTATCCAACATGTAGGATTTTCTCCTTTTGAAGACCTACAAATAAATTTTACAGGAGCCAAGCCATGGAGGGGCTACTATCTCCTAGTACTTGTCTGCACTTATTCTTGGTGGCAGGAGGCATTTCTCACTAGAACATAAAAAGCCACTTAATTCTGTAGGATATTTCTAAGAGAAATTATCCCTAGGAGGCAGTGATGAGGAGACTGAATTTGTGGCAGAAACAACCCAGAATCTGACTAATGGGTTAAAAATCAAATGGAATTTACATATGGCATACAGGCCACGAAGCTCTGGAAAAGTTAAATAAATAGGATTATTTATTTATTTATTTATTTTGTGCAACTGAGGATTGAACTCAGCCCCTTGCTCTTTCCAGGGAAGCGCTTATTCTACTGAGCTATCTCCCCAGCTCCAGGATTTTTTTTTTTTATGTATTTAGTACAGGCCCTTCAGGGTCTCACGACCTAGATCAGACTCGCAGTGATTTTCCTGTTTTCAGCCTCCCACGTGTGGGATTACAGGCAGCACCACCGCGCCCAGTCTCAATCACCATCTTAGCGCATCTTGGGGGCAGGACCAGCTGGCAGGCTAGGCATGGAACCCAGTGCTGTGCTCTGCCTAAGCAGGCACTTTGGTCCACTGAGTTATCTGGCCAGCCCTAACAAATCATATCTTAAATTCAATATTGGCTAAATATCACCAAGAAACACAGGCACAAGATCTGCTTCCCGTGGGCCTCCTTAGGGGCCAGGGAGATGGCTCAAGGGATAAGCACTTCCCTGGCAAGCGCAAGGGCCTAAATTCAATCCCTAGTTCCACCAAAAAAAAAAAAAAAAAAAAAGAAAAAAGAAAAAAGAAAAGGGCCAGCGGTATAGCACAGTGGACTAAGCGCTTGCTCAGGTAAGCGTAAGCTCAGGGACCAGGGTTCAATCCTTGGCTCTGCATGCACGCTGGCCCCGCCTTCAGGTGCGCTGAGCTGGCAATGGAGTCCAGGCATGGTGGCACGTGCCTGTAATCCCAGCACTAGGGAGGCAGAAACCAGGAGGATCACTATGAGTCTGAGCTATGTAGTGAGACCCTGCACCCAAAAAAAAAATAAAAAAAAATAAAAAAAATAAAGTCCCACACCCATGGGCCTCCTTGAGCTCACCAGGGCTCCTTTGAGGTCATGTATGGGAGACCCCCCTACCCATAATCAGGGGCCTCCAGGGAGACCTATATCAGCGAGGTGATATTTTCGCAGGAATGACTTGCACAGTTAGGAAAAACCTTTTGTCAAATACACAAAAATATAGCTGAAAGGGCAGTCATCCCTACGAGGACCCCTGCACACATTTTCATCCTAAAAGACCTAGGGTGGATAAAAGATTGGAAAAGGAGCCCCTGTCGTCCACACGGATGAACCCCTATTTAATGATGCTGACCACTCCCACAGCACTAAAGGCTGCTGAGATACAGCTGTGGATCCATCGCTCTCACATCGAGAGAGGTCATCCGGGTGACTGCTGGAAAACCTACCCGAATGAATCACCTTCTCTGAAGACAGCCGTGAGCAAACAGTGCACCCAAAGCCCTGCTCCTGTCCCTGCGGAGGCTGATGGCTCTCCACACAGTGAAAGCCCGACAGACATAGCAGAGCGTCTGACTGATTCATGTTCAGCTACCCAGTTTGGCTTCTAATCCTCTTTCTCTTGTTAATCTCAGCATTTGCCCTAGGTTTCTGGACTGCGTCCTCAGAGGACTGGGATACCCTGTAAGGTCACTTTTGTTCTCTTCTGGCACTGGCACAACCATTGGATTGTATACTCTGAGCTGCCTTTCTTTAGGTTAAAATGACTGCCACTTCTACTCCGTGCCTGTTCCTGCTCAGGTCCCCTAGCCTCTGTGCTTACCAAGCAGACTGACGACATTGGGAGCTCCAAACCCAACTTCATGGCCCTGACCCCACAGTGATTCTCAAGCAGGCCAGATGGGACCACTGCCAGCTAGAGTACACCTTTATTTTGACTCATGCCCAATCCAAACCAACAGCTCAAGTTGAGATAACCATGCCTCCTTCATAGGACGTGAAGTGTAAAATGGTAACAAGAGGCCAGCCAATGGTTCAGTGGAGTAAAGTGCCTGCCAGCAGGTGCAGGGGCTGGGGGTTTGATCCCCAGGACTGCCATGCCAGCCCCGCCTCTGGGGCATCCTGAGATGGCAATTGAAACTGGGCGTGCTGGTGCATGCCTGTAATCCCAGCTCTTGGGAGGGGAGGCTGTAAACAGGCCAATCACTATGAGTCTGACCTAGTATTGAGACCCTGAATACCCTGTAGACCCTTCCCTAGAATACAAAAAATAAAATAAAATAAAATGGGAACAAGAATACCCAACTTCTTCGGGTAACCCACTACTATTGTGGAATCCTGGACTGTGCTGGATTCAAGCACCTATAATAATTGAATGACTGGGGCCAGGGAGATGGCTCAGTGGAATAAGCGCTTCCCTGGCAAGTGCAAGGGTCTGAGTTCAATCCCCGGTTTCACAAAAAATAAAATAAAATAAAAATAAAAAAAAATTAAATGACAATAGAATACCCTTCTCTGACAGGACTTAACAAAAGAAAGGGGATACAAAGGAAGGATCATTCTGTATTTGTAATACATAACAAGATAAATTACTATTTTTGCATAATTCTATGAGAAGAAAGATTTGCACTAATAGTGTTTGGATAGGATATCCTGTCTGGGTCTTGTACTATGGATAACCACTAGGAAGATAACAATGCAAAAAGTATTAGTTATTGAAACTGTACTATAACTCAGCTTTAAAAAAAAGATAGGCATACAGCTACATTCTCTTAATTCAATGAATAGAGGGATCTGCTTTAATAGTGTTTGAAAAAAGAGTATCATGTCTGCACCTTGTACAACAAATAACCACTAAGAAAACAATATGCAATGTATTAATTATTGAATCTATTCTAATAATTTGATTTGCAACTTCTCATTGCTATTTTTTCTTTAATAAAATTATGGAAGAAAAGAATATTAAATTAGGGGGCCTGCGAGATGGCTCAGTGGAATAAGTGCTTCCCTGGCAAGCGCAAGGGCTTGAGTTCAATCCCTGTTTCCGGGAAAAAAAAGAAATCAAACTAACAACAAATACATCTGTCCTGAATGACACTAAGAAAAGGTCATTGCAGGAGTGAAACAGTGAGGTTCTGCCTCAGATGGGACTATGGGTGTGTGTGTGTCTCCAAACAGCCCTCGAACTCAAGGCCCATCTGATCCAAACTGCCCACAGGGAGCCTGCAAACCCATCGGGAATGGGTGTTTGGTCACCGGATGTGTGTCTGGGTAGACCGGTGGGCATTAGCCTCATTTACTGTCATGAAAATGATGCAAGTCTGGGCCTCCCACCAGAATCCATACCCCAAAGCCACCATTGCTCCCAGTGGCCGCCGTGCCTGTGCCCAGTTTCCCAGGGCCCTCCACGCCTGGCCTCTTGTGCTTAGTTAGCAGTACCCATGGGGTCCTCGAAGCAGTAGATCCAAAGCGGGGAAATGACGGTTGGCCCATGTGCCCCTCACCGCCGTCCCATGCCCTGCTTTAGGCTTAACTTTGAACAGCACCGACCTTAACTCTTATCTACGTCTACCCCGCTCCCCTCCTTCAGACTCACCCAACAGAGATACGAGCAAATGCCATGGGCCTCCTGGGTTCCTTTACAGGACTTATCTTCTCAGCGGACTGTATGGATGTTCCAGTTGCTACCTCAGGCTCAATGATGGGCCCTCAGCGAATCGGCTTTATTTGCTCTGATGGGTCCCATGAGGTGTTTTTGAGCACAAAATAGTCTCTGTGCGCTTGCCTGATGTCGTACCTGATCTCTCTGTCTACTCAGGTCCACAGGGCCCACCTGGTGGTGCTGCCAGTTTTAGCCAGGATGGCAATAGCAGGGAGTCTGACCCTCAGTGCTGCTGGCACGGCCTAGCAGCAGTACTGGCAACTGGGATCCAAATAGGAGGTGGCTTTATAGCTGTTCAGAGAGCTCTTGACAGGTTACAGGACCAAACTGAATTTTTAGCCGTGGTGGTCCTCCAAAATCGCGGAGTTCTAGGCCTCCTCACTGCTCAGCGGGGAGGCACTTATCTGTTTTTCGAAGAATGCTGTTATTAGGCCAATAAGTCTGGTGTTGCTAGAGAGACTGCCTGCTAGTTTTGAGAAAAAATAAACCAATGGGCTCCAGACAGTTTCCTTCAGAAACTGGGAGCCATGGCTGGGTGCTTTATTAGGATCGCTGACAGGCCTCCCTGTCATACTTTTTTTTTTTTTTTTTTCTTTTTTGGCGGAACCAGGAATTGAACTCAGGCCCTTGCGCTTGCCAGGGAAGCACTCACTCCACTGAGCCATCTCCCCAGCCCCTACTCCTGTACTCCTAATAGGACTTTGCTTATTAAATTAATTCATCTCTTTTACTACAAAACAAATAGATTCCACGTGTGTTTAACTGATGGTCTTGCAATGTAACTTTAGATATTTAAACTCCCTTAGCAACCCATGATGTTACCCACCCCCCAATTGCAATGTGTCAAATCTGCCTTTGTACCTCCCTGCCTGCTTTCCCTATAAAAGTCCCCAAACGTGGGGCTCTGACTCTGGGAGTGATCCCAGTTAAGTCCACCTATGTAAATAGATGGCCTCCTAACCTTTCTTGGTGCTGTTTCTCCCCATGTTTGGTCTTTTTCCATAACAAAGCCTCTGTCATGTTCCAGGGGATGCCACAAAGGACTCCAGGGTGCCAACTTATGCCCGGATCCAACCCATCACTTTACATCAAAAGTGACACCTTCCATGTTCCACGGAGAACATACCAGCTCATGTGAACTCCCGGGGAAGGCCCTTGGCTGCTCCCCCCCTTTCCTCACGCTCCATCTGGACGCCTAGGATGGGATACCCGCTGTCAGCTGGGCCGCATGCCTCTGCGTTCTGTGGATCCCAGCCCCTTGGATACCCGAAGATCAGCACCAGGGAGCAGCTAGCCCAGGCCTAAGCTCGGGGTGCACGGGGCCCACTGTGGGGCTCGTCTACTCTCAGACCTCCACTCCTCAAAGACCTGTCTCCACCCCACTGTCACCAGGAAGTGTGGGCACGGCTGCTCCTGTCCTGGGGAGGCGATGGAGCTCCCTGTGTGCACCAGCAGTCCAGGCAAGGAGGGCCTCACTGAGTGCTCATGGAGCTAAGCATGGTGACTGTCTCACCCAGTCTCGCCACTTCTCTGGGTTCTGTTGAGGGGTCCATTGCAGAGTTGCTCGGCCCCAGTGTATCCCACAGTTGGGAAAGAAGTCATGTCGTTTCTACTCACTGCTTTTTGGTCACCCCTATGAGGTGCGCCTCTGTCGGGAGCCGCTCTGAGAAGGCGGCCACTTTTGGCTCCCCCGCCCATCGTGTCTGCTAAGATAGCGCCCACCTCCGGCTTCCGGGTTTTTGTTGCTGTGCCTGGGCCCCTCCTGTTGTGATTGGTTTGTGAAATCTATATAGCTTGCTGTATCGCGAGATTCGCCATGCTTGCACGGTAGGAGCCGCGGGTAGCGCGCATGTCGAGGCTTGCATCCCACTCGATAAAGGCTTGCTGAACCCGTTGCTGAGTGTCCGAGTGTCTTCTTCCGCGGGTCGGGGACGGCGACGGACATGCCTCACTGCTGCAACAACCCCCCACCACTCCACCAAAGCCTTATCGCTTATGCCAGTAAAGATGTACCTCTTCCACCAATCTTGGCTGGTATTCAGTGCCCAGCCTTCCATGTGCTGCAGTGGAGGACTGTAGGAGACACTTCCTGGTCCTCGTCTCAGTCCAAGAAACCAATATTTATAATCCCAAAGTTACGTTATTGGAATCCCATCAAGTTGATTCCAATCTACCAGTTTCCATGCAACCCACGGTGAAAATAAGGACACTAAATTATATATATATATATATATATATATTTTTTTTTTTTTTTTTTTTTTTTTT
>PVKA01040614.1:5139-18737 GCA_004027165.1 Ctenomys sociabilis | reverse complement strand
TTTTTTTTTTTTTTTTTTTTTTTTTTTTTTTTTTTTTTTTTTTTTTTTTTTTTTTTTTTTTGTCTTTTTGAGACAGGGTCTCACTATGCAGTTCAGGCTGGCCTTAAGCTCACTTTGCAGCTCAGGCTGGTCTCGAACTCACAACAATCCTCCTGCCTCAGCCTCCCGAGTGCTGGGATTACAGGCATGCGCCACCAAGCCCGGCCCTTCTGTGGCTACTTTTAAATTTGTAACTTTAATGTCAGTCTTAAAATGTACATAATACAGTACTCATAAATAGCCTCACTACTTTTAGAAATCATTTCTCCCAACTCTGTAAAGGCTGAGGGCAGGTATATTTTTACAGCTCCAGCACGTGGAATAGAGCTAGAAGCCGGAACATCGCCGCTGCACTTGGTTTTTACATGTGGCTTTATGTATTCGAAGCAGGGGGTAAAAGCAAAAAGGAAAACTTGAACAGGATCTACATATCTTTCAGGCAAGCTTGAGCTAATCTTGGTAAGTTTACCTTTCCAAGGCTTTTTGGCTGCCCCTATGAGGGGTTGTCTTCCAATGCCTGCCCTTTCTGCCGCTATCTGAGGGCGCCTACCTTTGTGGGAGCATAAAGTTTATCTGTTTTGTTTATATTTTGAGAAATTTGAAATAGAAAATTCCAAAGAATAATAAAAGACATCCAGATTGAGATATTAATATTTCATACTATTTTCTTTGTCTATTTTTTCTGAAAAAAAAACACCCGACTTGAAATAAAATACAGAGTCAGATTCTCAATGATTCCGAGTTCTCACCCAGCATCAGGCTTTCCTAACAGTTTCAAAGATTCCAGTCCTTAGCCGGGCGTGGTGGCGCAGGCCTGTAATCCCAGCACTCGGGAGGCTGAGGCAGGAGGATTGTTGTGAGTTCAAGACCAGCCTGAGCTGCAAAGTGAGCTTAAGGCCAGCCTGAACTGCATAGTGAGACCCTGTCTCAAAAAGACAAAAAAAATAAATAAAAAAATAAAATAAAAAAAAGATTCCAGTCCTTGAAAGGCTCAACGAAGAGAAAAGCCTAGGAAATCTCACAAGACTTAAGGAATCTTTTCTGAATCTGCAATAAGTACTTTTACATCCAAATCCTAACTCCAAGTATGTGAAAATGTGACTGTTCTCAGAGCTTAGGCCTGTCATTTGAACAAAATAAGTTTGAATGGGTGAACCCTAGCATTAACGTGTGAAATGTGGGGAACTGTGCAAAATTTTGTAGGAAAACATCACTTGACTAAGGCTGTAGCTATGAAAGCAGGGAGTCTGTTTAATGACAGTGCAATGTCACGTTGCCCCCAAAGGATGGCAAAAGCAAGTGTCATTGAACAGGTTCCTTGTTAAAGTTGTGTGAAAAGAAAACTATTCCACTGAGGCAATAGATAGTGATGATTCCATTAGTGATAGTGAAAATCATCCTATATTATAACCCTTTTCTCTTGTCTCCCTCAATACCAGCCATAAAGGTTTTTGAAGGTAAGTGGAGGTTAATTTACTTTTCTATGTATTTTGTACTTTATTGTTTTCTGTTACATTGCAGTATTGTAATCATTTTTACATGAATTCTTTTGGGTTATGGAACAAATCCTTTTGAGTTTCCATTCTTATGGGAAAATTTTCTTTGATATGTGCTTTGGATTAAAAGCATGCTCCTAGAATAAATTATGTTTACAAACCAATGAGCTGGATTAAAAATCTGGACCCAGGAAGCTGAACTCATATCTCAATCTTATGCAAATGATGAGATTAAGAATTTTGAGTTGAATAATAGAATGGGACCTCTGAAGAAGAAGAGGGCAAGTGGGTGCAAGTGGGAGCACATGGCTCTTTAGCAGCCAAAGGGAAAAGTGGAAAATTGGTCAGCGTGACCACAAATTACTCCTGCCTTGTGTAATCTTGTACTTTTGCCTATAAATTGTCTGATGACTTGCTTCCAACCAGTAGAATACTGCAAAGATAATGAGTTGTGCCAGCCATAGTTATGACACAACAGAATGTAACCTTTTCTTGCTAATGAACTTGTCACAGCTTACATGTTACAAGAAAGTAAGAAGTTCTTTAAAAATATCCATGTAATGACTCTAGGGCAGCTTCCAGGCAATTATCAGGAATGCCCTATGGCTCTTTAATCCATCCACCTTCCAGGAAATGAATTATTCCACAAGCTTAGGGAGCTCGGGCGCATCTTTCTGCAACTGAGCTTTCCAATATCCATCCTTGGCCAATGACTTCATTGCACTGCCGTGAGATGCACAAAAGCACCTAAGCCATTCCTGGACTTTTAACTGTCAACATTGTGAAGTAATGAATGTGCATTATTCTGAGCAGCTAATCACTGTTATTTTCTCTGTATTGAGTGATAGATAGTATACATAGTAACTAATAATGACATATTAATAGACACTCCTATTTTACTAATGAGGGAAGTAAAGCCAGATGTTAGACAACTACCAAAGATAATTCACCTACACAACTAGGGAAAGGTCCTTCTTTCTGAGACATCAAGCAGTTGTTAACTTAAAATAAACAGAAGGGGAACAACTATATTTTGCTATAAGTGCTCTTTCTTGAATGGCAATCTCAGCTGCCTCCACTTAACCAAAATGCATCTGGCCTTTCTCTTTCCTTCATGACCCTAAATTCACCTAGAGTGCAGAAACATCCAACAAGCTCTCTTTATAGCCCCTCAAGAAATTAGGCTGATTTCAGGAAAAACACATAGTTCTAGTTCTAGAAATGTAATTAAAGGAAATCATGTGTGCGTAGTCTATTCTTTAACAGACGTTGTTCATGACACATTATTTATAATTTTTAAAAAACTCTCAAAAGATGAAAAAATGGTTCCAAACAAAAAGGATAAATAAATTATATAGCCATTAAAATTATGTTTTTAAATAGTTTGAAATATAATGTGAGCATGCTCTGAACATGTTAGGTCAAACTTTAGCAAGATGTAAGACACAAGGGGCCAGCCAGATAGTTCAGTGGATTAAAGTGCCTGCTTAGGTAGAAGCAGGGGCTAGAGTTTGATCCCTAGCATGCCATGCTGGTCTTGCCTCTGGGGCACGCTGAGATAGAGACTGAGACTGGGTGTGGTGGCACACGCCTGTAATCCCAGGTCTTGGGAGGCTGAAAACAGGAGGATCACTATGAGTCTGATCTGTGTAGTGAGACCCTTTACACCCTATGGACCCTATACTAAATACAAAAAAATGATATAAGATACATAAAAAGGCACATATAAGATGACATCTTTCATTACTATTTTTAAAATAAAAGCCTAAAGATGTGCAGAAAAAGATTTAACATATCAAAATGCTTATCTTAAATTTGATGAGATAATTTTTTAACTATATAGAGAATTTTTAAGTCATAAAAGAACAAGATAGTTGTAAAAGTAATACTATAGGCCTAACAAAACAAGAAATTGTCTCTAGCCAGCAAATATCTTCTCCACAAGCTTCTTTCCTGCTCTCAGCTGGATGTTGTTTGTTTCTCCTGAGAGTACCAAGTCTTCTGCCTTCTGTACCTGTTAAAACAATCTGTTTCACATTGCTCACCTACTAGCCCACCTTGATCTATTAATCACTATTAGAAAAAAACTCAGGAAAGATATGAATTGTACTCTAAATACCACAGTAGCTCCTAGAATACTACAGTGTCTTTCACTAAGTACATGTTTATCAATTCTAACCTCATCTTTTATAATTCCATTTGCATATTTATTCTGTTTAAACTAATTTTAATTTATTCTGAGTCAACTTTTTTCACTATATATCCAATAAAGTTCCTCAGTATCTTGGATGGTGCAAATAGTATTTCAGAGTACTTCTCCTATGTTTGGTCAAATCATAGAGATATCATACGTATCCTATGTTTTTGTTTTTTTTTCTACACAGATATGAACAAATTCAGTGCCTTTTTCATTTTCATTAGATACTTCTTCACTATGACTATAACATTTTCAGTTTAAAGTGCAGCAGTAAAACTAAGGTAGAATTTATTTTTCTTCACAATTCCACAGATAGAAGATCCATTATTACCGTAGCTCTTAGTGACCTCAGCATATGATTGCTTTTTTCCCTCATAAATTGAGACTTTTCACCTTTTCACATAAAAGAAGTATGCTATGGCTTCTTCTTGGAATATCTAGATGGCAAACATCACTACTTTCATGCTTTAGAGTCATGATCAAGCAAAATAGTGCTTGAACACAAGCACTGCTACAAGGCAAGAGCTGGTGTCAGATATCTATTTAGTGACTAACAGGATAATGGTGCATACACACTTTAGATACCATGGAAAAAGGGATAATTCATTACTGGATGATGGTTAGGTTAGCACAAAATGTCATGCTACTCAATAACACACAATTCAAAATTTATAAGTTCTTTATTTCTGGAATTTTCCATTGAATGTTTTGGGGTATGAGTTGACCATGGATCAATGATGCCACTGAAAACCAAACAGAGGAGGGAAAAACATATAATTATGGCCATGGGTAAAACTGTGCAGACATTGACAGTTACCTTGGCTTTCTCCATTCTCTCTTGTGAATCACTTGTTTTTTTTTGTTTGTTTGTTTGTTTGTTTGTTTGTTTTTTCCCATATTGGGTCTGATTTGTAAGTCTATCAAGCTTTCCACCTGCCTACAACTACATTTTGGGTGTCTCTACTAAAATAAAAAGTAGAATTTTGGGTTTTAGGAAAATAGGTGACCCTACTTTATGCCCTCACCACTGATTTTTGTAGTTGTTCATGTGGACTGCATGAAAATATTTAAGCCATATTATTTATAATTATATGACTGTTATGCTTGATTAAGAACATTGAAAAGGAATGCATTTAACAAAGGTATGCTTATTTTATGTACATATTGAATGCATTTATTTTTTTTTGCTACAATTTCATCTAGGATGTCTTTTTTTCTTCGTATTTTGTACAGGGTATACAGGGTCTCATTATGTAGATCAGACTTGTAGTGATCCACCTGTGTTCAGCCTCCCAAGAGCTAGAATTACAGGTCCACGCCACCATGCCCAGTCTCAACTGAATCTCAGCACACCCTGGGGGCAGGGCTGGCACAATGCGCTGGGGATCTGAACTCTGGCCAGGGTATCTACCTAAGCAGGTGCTTTAGTCCGCTGAGCTATTTGGCCGGCCCTACTACAATTTTATCTAATGCTAGGCCAAAATCTTCCTCTAGGCATTTATTAGGTAGTGTACATTCTGCAGTTATGAGATCTCTTTGGTAAACATGTAGCATTCAGATATCTGCTGGCAATGCACATCTATGAAATATTAAGACATCTCACGTGGGAAACCTCAACCTCATGACCCCACAACCCTAGACAAAATAAAATATTTACAAAATCACAAAATATTTCTGATTGAGCACCTTATAGCTAATACCCATTCACTTTAAAAGAGTATTACACATGGATTCAGGAAGAGTTTAAACACATCTCTCAGTCAAAAGGAGGGGGTCAGAAGCTAAACTGAGCATTCAAAGAACTGAATTAGCTAATAAGGGAGCCCTGCGCTGGTCTTCAGCCTCTAGCTGTAGGTTAATGAAAGGAAATTTATGCTTTAAAGGCTATGTGAAAATTCATGGTCTGATAGAAAATGAGATAAGGGCTCATTGCTTTAAAGGTAAATCATTATTTAGTACATTATATCAAGTAGACATCTCACTAGTGATTTTAAATACAGTACATCAGTAAATATATACTTTCCTCTTCTAAAACAAACTATGTGGATTCTATTTTCAGAATTTATGGCACATTCTTAAAAACATTCCTTTGGTGGCATATTTAATCCTTTGAAGACATATTTTGATATGCAGGTTAGGCAAAAGCCAAATGGCGTGTCCTAAAACACCTGTTATATCAAAATTTCTCTGCGAACATCAATGAAATATTGTAATCTAGGAATATTAAAAGAGTGTGGCAGAGCTTCCCCCTTAAGGAATGTGGACCTTGTTAGAATAAAGGAAGTCAACGTGGCACATCAGTTCTTACATACACACATGTGGCTATAGCACAGCTCTATAACAACGGCTGTATCCAATCTAGCTATAGTTTATTAGTGTGTGACAGCCTAAGGGGGACAGAAACCCAAGAACCCACAGTGCTGACTGTTTGGTCTTTAGATGCCAATATACTGGCTCCATGCTGCTATGAACAGAGCTACTTCCTAGAAAAAGGCTTGGTGTCCCATCTCTGTGAAGAAATCTGCAATAATATAATTTTTTTACTGAATACAATGTAAAGATACTTTCATGTTTCTCAAATGAATGTTCATATATTTTATATGCATTATTTTTGACAGTGTACAGTAAAGATTACAGCCCCTTCAATGTGGCATAATATTATAAAACATAAATACATTGGAGTAATTTTCAAATTTATAGAAAAGCATTTGCTAACATCTTATATTCCTAAGTTTATCCAGTTCTACAACTCAGGGCCAACGAAAAGCTGCTGTAATTCAAGGAGTATAATTGAAAAACAAATCAATGTGGTAAGTCAGTTCTGATAAACCCAATTCTATATCATGAGAAAAATCTGTTTCTAAAAGTGGAAGTCGTTAGAATCCAAGAATTAGTCACAGAAGCATCTTTACAAAAAGGAGCTAGTTATTACTGAGCATTGCAAATACTTTTACTGTCTAAAAGCTATTTGGAATTACTTTCTAAAAATCAACTACTAAAAAATCAGCTACACTTTATTTTGTGAATATTGACCCACTGGATCAAATTGTTACTTCTCAGTCCAGGCTGTGCACGTGTTTCTAGTGCCTGGGTCCTGTAAGCACCCATATGTTTGCCGCTGCCCCAATATAATCACTGCATCCTATTCTCTGCAATATGATAAAGGATAATGAACTCAAAATTTCAGGGGCTCCTCAAAGCAGACATTACAAATAACATCAACATTCCTGTAGTCATTCCCTTGATGGAAACAATTAATTGTAACCTGCATGAAAGAACAGTTCTAATTTAGCTACCTAGGGAAGAGTAACAAAGGTATTAAGTATATTTGTTAAGACCATCTGGGAAGACAATATTGTGATTTATTTATCTGAGCCCCTGAGTAATCCAACATTACTGGTGGACTTGTAGTATGATCAGCAGTGTAACTAATAATTGTTTTTGTAAATAGAGGTTGTCAAGCTCTTAACATGATATGTGCCTTGAGTTATAGCAAAACCAACTCAGCTACAAATTTTCAAAGTGGAGCCATCATATTCATCTGTTTACTTGGTTTCAAAGAGCAGGAAGCCTGCAAAGGTAGAGAAGCGCTGGTGGTCCCCGTGTAGGGCACCGTTGCCCATCCTCAGCCAAACCTCATCCCCTTTGGCAAGCTTCAGCACTGCATGGTTGCTGGATGTATCTGACTTTCCTTTTGTTTCATAGCTGAAAAGAAAAAGAGGCACAAAACTATTTAGTCTGTTTATAGCACTCTTGTCATCAAAATCTACCTTTCCTTTTGTGTGTTTAGGTCTAGTCAAGTGACAGGTTCTTTAAAATGGTATTGGGCAGAAATGGAAAATGCCACTGACCTGTAAAATTCACACTCTCCTCCTTATTCGTCCTTCCTCTTGACTATCAGGAACATTAATGGCAATGAGTCAAATAACCTTGGAAACCATATGTAAAAATCTGGGTGCTTAATTAAAGGATACTGCAGAGAGGAGAGCTTTCCTATAGCTGTCCCAATCTGGAACATCCACCCTAGAGGCTCTACTCTGGGATGTTTTACCCGAAACAAAGTTGTGTGCTTGAGCCATTAAGTTGAGTCTTCATTGTGACAATTTAGCGGTCCATGAAGAAGCTGGAATTTGTTACTAAAAGAAGTTAAGCTGCCTTAAGTCAAATTCAAACAGGTTGCAGTGACTCATGGTCAGTCAGAGCAGTGCAGAACCAAGGTCATGAGCTGAAGAGCTGAGCATCTGTGTGCTACTGTGACAAAACATATGATAACAAGAATATGTAATGCCCATACTGGATAGGTAAGGGAAAGTAATAGAAAACCAACTTCTAGCTGTTTTCACAAGAGTTTATTCCAGAGAAGAACTCCCAGGATTTAACAAAAAGTAAACAGAAATAAATAGAATCTAGAAAGTTGGGAACTAAGGAAGTTGAAAAGGCTGCCTTTCTACTCAAATCTGTTGTTTTGAAACACACTGGGGTAACTACCTGTACATTAGACTAAGGCAACAAGACAAGTAGCATGTGCCTATTGTTCCAGCACTCTGTGAGGCGGAGGCAGGAAGATTCCAAATTCAAGCCCAGCATGAGCAATTTATTGACTTAGCAAGTCCCTGTATCAAAATAAAAGGAGGAGATGTTGGGCATGTATCTTAATTCAATCCCGGGTGTGTGTGTGGTGGTGGGGGGTGTACTCAATGAGATTGACTTCCAAAAGTCATTGGTAGCAATCAAAGCAAAAGCCTCCTAGGTTTTCTGAGGAAATGGCACAACCTGGACTAAAAATTACTTAGGATGCTTGACTTAGATCACAAATTTGAAACAGAAGAAAGTGGGCTATGAAAGTCATGAAAAAGGCTACTCATGTATTAGATATGGTCGTGGATACAAACAGAAGAAGACACACCCAGGGAAAACAGGATTGGGGACAAAGAAAAGGACTGTTCATTACCCTCCAGCCCTAAGTTTTGAGCTTGATGTATTAATGTGACTTGGGTATCTGCTATGGCAGATGAAGAGCTGTGCTTTCTAATGAAGGAAGAAGCACTCAACAGATATTTAGAAGCCAGAGGACCAAAGAAGGCCAGCTATACAGCGGCATCCAGTCTCCTCCTCCACGAGGAGCTGTGTGGCATTTCCTTTTAGCTTTACATGGATTTGTAAATATAATATAATGCCAGCTGCATAAAAAGTACCATACAGATTTGAGTAGAAAGGCAGCCTTTTCTGCATAACCAGAAGCAATTTATTATAAGTCTGTGTTATTAACGGCAGAGTTGCTTTCATCACCCGAGTCTTTCAAACTCTAGGAGGAAAATACTCCTGCTGATTCTTCACTATCCTCTAACCTTCCTGCCACTCTTCTTCCACCCTAGGCTCTTACCCTGCATTGGTTAAAAAATATACAATTCTATCATGTTTGAATCATTATATTCTGATCTCTTACACAGGTTCTACAATAACTCATCTTTTTCTCAAACAGAGCCCAAGTTCCAGAAGACAATAGCAATTATAGCTACAGTAGAGTTCTTAGGAAGGGTTCGGTTAGAGACCCAGCCCCTTTAAGAAATAGAAATAAAATAATCTGTGCATCTCCACAGTCTGTAGTTTTGAGATCTGTTTCTGTGAAGGCTGCTCTATCCCTTCTAATGCAGATTCCCACGCCTTCCCAAATCCACCTGTTAGTCCACAAGACCAATCCCCTAACAACAGGCTCAATATCTAATCAGTCCAGCGTCAACCCCCAGAGGGAATGGAGATGCGACCCCATGCCCTACAATCTGTGGTGACTCAGTTCTGAGTGCCCCCCTTTGTATTGCTTCTTGCAATGCCTGTAATAGTTTGTGGTTTATGCTGCTCTTCTCTGGCTCCTCTACCTACACTGGAGAGAGAGACAAGCCCAGTGAGGGTCGGTCTTGGGACCCCTGGCCCCAAAGCCATCAAATTTAATGTAATGATCACAAATCATTAAGAATAACAGGGAAAAGTTGGGGAGATAGCTCAGTAGCTGAGACTCCTGCCTGGCAAGTGCAAGGTCCTGCGCTTACAAAAAAAAAAAAAAAAAAAAAAGGAAAATGTAACAAATAACCACAGGGTTCTTCATAGACAACTTATGGCTAGGCAGGAAGGCAAAGCTGTTGGGGGAGTAAGCCTGATCTGGTTCCATGACACAGGCATGAAGTGATTCTCAAGCCCTGCATATGCACTTTTCTATTTCTTTGTGTGAGTTCCCACACTGTGTGAAGGAAATGAAAGGACATACGTCATGCATGAAGAGCCCATGACTGTGGTCTGCCCTCTGTCCTCCTGGGCGTACTTTAATTTGGAGTTTTGTTCTTTGTATTTTCTCTTTCTTACTCAGCCTGTTTGCTCTACAGAGGTCTGCAGAGTCTCTCTTACCCTTCACCTTCAACTTTTCAAATAAAATTTGTGCCAGTTTTATTTATCTCATTAGATTCTTTGTTTAGGTGAAAATTACATAGAAAATGAGACATAAGCACCCCAAAACCTAGTAATGTTCATTAGGTGGACTATTTCTAGAAGGAGACTACCCAATATCAATAGCTGGCTTAACAATGGGAAATGTGTTTCCTCTCTGCTACATCCTACATTAACATGAAAACAAAGTACACTATTGATTTCTAACTAAATGTTTCCAGTGAGTTCAAGGGCCAGATTTCTAGCATAAGTATCAGAGCAGCAGCATGGGCCAGGGCCAGGGAAAGAAAGGGACTAACCCAACAGGTAATGGCAGAGAAGGCACCAAGCCTCAGGCAGAGGGAGAGGAGTGAAGAAAGTAGAAATACAGGAAGGAGAGAAAAAAAAAAAGCTGAGCTAAGAAAGGCACCCAAGTGATTGTCTTGGGGAGTGAAGCTACTTAATAGGTTCAACAACATGCTTATATACGATTTCATCCCATTTGTTTCACCCCATGCATTCCTCATACTCTCACATATGTTGGTAAATGAGGGCTCTAACTGAACACAGGGGCCAGGTGATGCTCTGTTGATTGTTACATACTTCTCTGTCATTGGATTTTCTTTCCACAAATTATTATAATATATGTGTAGATGAGACCTGTGATAGAAAAGACTGCCCACCTGTACATGCTGAAGACTGTGTTTCCATTGTGCATAAGGTATACATACACTTCTTCAACATCTTCATGCTTCATCATACTGAAGGTAAAGAAGTAGACACCTGAAAAAGACAAGAATTCACCCATGTTTATACTGTACACTGATGATCAGAAGATAGCACAGGCTTCAGACTCTTTTTGTTGATATCCAGTGTAGTATGTGGTTTCTTCATGGCCTTTATGTGTTTAAGTTTCCTGTTATCAGCTTGCCATCAAGCACTTTAAATTTCTGAACCATTCTCAATATGTATCCCAAAAAGATTACTGTCTTTTAAGAGAGGACTCTACCTTGTGTTAGTTGTATTTCCATAGTGATCCATGACACAAGGTTTGGGACACACTCCAACCCATTCGTAAATACCAGTTGACTTATTAGGGTCTACCGTGGGACTCAGTGCCCAAACAGAATGCTGTGGATAAACACATGTGTTCTGTGTCCTAAAACATTGGCCAAGTATGAAATCACAGTGCATTACTATACTTGCCAAGTGTCTGCCAAAGATAAAGAAATTACCCAATAAATATTGTATAATTCAAAAGAAATAGTTCCACCAGGCATGATAGAATCTGCCTATAATCTCAACACTTGGTAAAGTAAGCCAGTAGGATGGGGAGACTCTGTCAAGAAAGAGAGAGAGAGAGAGAGAGAGAGAGAGAGAGAGAGAGAGAGAGAGAGAGAGAGAGAGAGAGAGAGAAGGAAAAAAGGAAGGAAGGAAGGAAGGAAGGAAGGAAGGAAGGAAGGAAGGAAGGAAGGAAGGAAGGAGGAAAATTTCATTCTAGTAATTTCTAATGTTCATTGTAAATCTGTGAACTTTAGTAAATAGATCCAACTTCAACATAGCAACACCATCGTGTCTGTGCATTGCTTATATTTAAAATACTAATGTTTAAAAAGCTGTGTGTTTTCTAGTAAGAGCTTAAGGCTCTTAAAGGAAAGCAAGTTAACATGACTTAATATCCTCTGACTGTTAGCACAAATCTTTTATTGAATATAAATTCTATATCAGACAGACAAGTTAAAAGGAAAATTTTCTTATTTACAAATGACCTTGGATTTCAGAATGCATTGTGGAAAGCTGAAAGAATGTAAATCATCAAGCTTTTTTGACTTCCATGTTCCAGTTTAAAACTAATGACCTTGCAAGAGAAAAATCTCAGAAACATAAAAAAAGAGGAGAAAGCACTGCAGTCTGGATTTTTCCAAAGAGAGAGAAATCACATTGGTGCTTCTGATTCTGACTCTATCTGAACCAAATAAAAGGATGTTTATGCTTTAAGGCCAGATATTCATATTAAATTTACTAGGAAATGATATAAAATTTGCCCATTTGTATTCCTAGAGATTGGCCTGCAGAAGAAAAGTAAAGCCAGATATAAAAGGATGTGAAGAATGTAATTTACATGTGTGTTAAGGTTTTTATAAGATTTCATAGCACACACACACACACACACGTACACACAACAATGTTCCATACCTCAGCAAGATAGAGTCAAAATGATAGAGAAATATGTTTTACTTTAAAAATGGTGAAAGCTATGAAAAATAGGTGTCAGAACGTTTTTAAAAGATCAGGCTAAGAAACCAGATGGTGAATCAGTTAAATCCCTACAATTGGAAATGCAGAACTGAATGGTGTACTCTACCTACTCGCTTTCCTTGGTGAGGGAAGGAAATGAGAGCCGCATGTTTGCGTTATGGTTTCCTGGTCTTTGTGCTGCTGTAAAATTGTAAAGCTCAGCCTACTCTGTCTTATCATTGTTAATGTGGAAAAAAGATGGAATAGTCATTGTACAATCTATTGATCAGGTTTATACAGAAAACTGGGAGAGGCTAATGATCACTGGTGTGGTCACATTGCTGTCAAGAGAGTTCTAAAATATTGAATGTTTAGGCTGAAACTGTAAAGACACTGAACCCAACAGAACCACTCACTTGGCACTGTAGGTCCTTAGATAATCTGTGTGCTACATAATGCTTCCTCTCTCCCTTCCTCCCTTCCATTTCCGCCCAGTCTCCTTTCCATTCTTTCTTTCCCTTCCTTCCATTTTTCCTTCTTCCCTTTCTCCTTTGCAACTTTTTTTTTTGTTATCCATCCCCCCTCCTCTCTTTTCTCTACCTCTTTCCTTCTCTCCCCTTTGACTGCTAGGTTGATTTTACATCTCACCTGATACAGGGGCCCCAAATCGGCCAGTCATGACATCAAAAAAGTTTCCAATGTTGGTCTCAACACTGCTGAAGATAATTCCACTGTTCTGATTGCTGAAGTGAGTTGCCAAGGAAGCCATGAATGCTATCTAAGAAAGAAGTTGACACTCAATAAGTAATTTATCTTAAGGTAATAAAGTTTTTATACAACTTTTATTGTGACATTACTTGTAATAGAAAGATCGCATATAACTTAAACATGGTAAAAGAAGCAAATTAAGAGATCTCAGATATTTTCTAAGATTTTTATATTATGCACACATTAAAATATTTATGTATACCAACAGTTCTGAACATATCTTTCAAAGAACATTAGTCTTCTAAAATGCTTTTATAAATATTAAAATTCCATTGTCAAATGTTATGGGAAAGGCCAAACTTTTCTAGTTTATCTTTTCATCAGAAAAACAGGAGATGAGTTTATATTTAAGGTCACCTTGTACTGTATTTGAATGTAATGTGATATTTTAATCTATAAGTTTCTTTCTTCCCTAAAAATTATCTTTTTTTTTTTTTTTTTTT
>PVKA01040613.1:0-18626 GCA_004027165.1 Ctenomys sociabilis | reverse complement strand
AGAAAGTATTAATTATTGAATCTTTGATGCAATTCAGGTATAAAAAATAAGATATGCAAAGAGCTACACTCTATTTACTGATAAGAGACATATGGTGTAATAATGTCTGTCAGTATAATATCATGTATGCACCTTCTTCAATACCAAAACATTATGAAAAGTTTGCAATGTATTAATTTATCAAATCCATCTTGTCAAGGTGTCTTAAAACTATCTCCCTGATATTTGTACTTCAGTCAATCAAAAAATAAAAAATAAAATAGAATCAGATAGCAACTATAGCTATCTGATTTTTGACAAATCAAAACTATTCACTGAAGAGAAAACAGCCTCCTTAACAACAGAATAGGGGTAATTCTATACCACTGGTGGGAATATAAATACAGCTATTATGGTTTGTGTCTAGTTGTCCTTCCCAAAATCCTCATGCAATCATGGGATGGACTTCTAGAGTTACTGGAGACAGCAATTGTGACTGGGTATGGTGGGACACATTTATAATCCCAGTGCTTGGGAGGCTAAAAGCAGGAGAATCACTACAAGTTTGATCTGTGTAGTGAGACCCTGTACTAAAATACATTAAACATTAAAAACAAAATAAACTACAATTTTTAAAGCAAAAACTCACTATATTTTTGATCGCTAAGTGATGAAGAAAAACTTGAAGGTCAAATTATGCATCAACAGATGAAAGTAAACAAACAAAAATATGATTTTAAATAAACAGCGTTACTAGATTAAAAAAAAAAACAATCTAAGTACAAAGAAACAACTTTGTAAGTCTTAAGAGAAACATCATCTGACACTTAATATAGGCCTATGAGGCACAAAGCACTGGCTGAGAAGATTCTAGAACAGAGATGAGTAGACTTTCCCTTGCCCATCAGTCTGAATGCCATGTTTTCCACTTATCTCTTCACCAAGAGAAACAACAACCCACCAGTATCAGACATTAAAGATCTACCTCTTTTTCAACACAAGGAAAAGGTTACCTATGGGAGTGGACAAGAGAGAGAATAATGTTAAAATACCAAACAGAAGATCTTTAAAATTATAAATAAACTGCTTTTGAGCTACAGGTATGATCTTTTGTACTGACTGAGGATTCTAGGCCCAAGTTTGAAAAACACTAATTCATTTCTACTGAAAATGGCAAGTAGAATCACTAGAGACAATTTCCAAATTCTTTACTTACATTGAAAAGCAAATAGCATTTAGAGTCGAAATAATAACAAATACTGCAATGAAATGTCTAAAGATTACATCTATTGCCAAACCTTAGAATGATTACGTAAACTACAAAATGTGCTAATACTAAAGAAAAAGAAAACAAAATCATATGTAACCTGACCCAGGCATGAAATATGATACTTCCCTTATCACAGATCCTTTAACACCACACCACAAATGTCTGAAATGTTGCCATCCCTGTTATGGTTTGTGTCTAGTTGTCTCCCCAAAACCTCATGGGTGGACTTCTAAAGTTTGTGATTCACTAATGATCCACTGCAACTATGGTGTAAGTGCTACACCCAGCCTGGGGCAGACAGCCTGGATGCAAGGGGAGACTTACACTGTAGCCACTGCTGCTGTTCAGTGTTCCCACTCACTTTTGCTCTGTTGTTCTTTACCACTGCTCTGTGCTGCCATGTGCCACTCTGCCTTGGAGCCAGTGGAGTATGGACTAAAACCTCCATTAACTGAGCTAAATGTCTTTCTTTCCTCCATTTTGGGTGTTGGGTATTTGCCCCAGCAATGAGGTAAGAGTAACTCAGATACCTTGCATCCTCAATTCAGACTGTATATTTGAAAAAGCTTGTATTTGAAGAAAATCTCCCCCTAATTTTGTGTGGAATGTGCAGTATTCTGAAATGTAATACTATGTTTGCTCTGGCCACATCCACATCCACATGCTCAAACAATATCAAAAAGCCAAGGTAAGAATAGTGTATATTTTTTATTTTTATTTTTTAGTAGGGGAGTACAGGGTCTCACTACATAGATCAGACTCATACTGATCCGCCTAATGTTCAGCCTCACAGGCCCTGGGATTACAGGCACATGCCACCACGCCCAGTCTCAATCTCTTAGTGTACCCCAGGGGTGGGGCCAGCACAGCACACTGGGGATCAAACCCCAGCCCCTAAGCAGGTGCTTTAATCTGCTGAGATATTTGGCCGGCTAAATAGTGTATTTATTATTGTAGATAGAATCCATCATCTCAACTGTCCAGGTCCCTTCCCTTGAACTAATCTAAGACTTACAGAAAGCTCTATATCCCTCATAAATATTACCATGATCTCAACAGCTGAAGCCATAGCTTAACTTACTATAGCATACTTGTCATGTGATCATAAACTAACTGTAGCATGACAGAGTAAAGAAAGTATTTCTGGCTCATCCTGGTTCTGCTCTTACTTTGTGATCTTTCACATGAAATTAACCCTGTGTGTTTCCATGGCTTCTTTATATAAATAATGCCACTATACCTAACAACTTAGGCGGCTAGTAGGAAACACAGATTTTTTTTTCAAATCTATATCAAGTGATATTTTCTAGGTAACTAATAATGTGGGAATTACACAAGGCCAGATGGATCACAAAATGATACAACTCCTTAAATTTTGTAAACCTTTCCATAAAAAAATGAAACACTAAAGTCTGCAAGCTAAAGTGATTGTGGTGTGGCCTGAAAACAGGTGTGGCTTATCTTTTAGGTAGTGGCTGGACTTCCAATTCTCTACTGTCATTGCAACCAGGTAAGCAACACTATTCTGATTGCAACAGAATAAAATTTTGCCTGAGGAAACATAATGTACACAAGAGTTTACATTATGCCCATTGCAATGAAAAACAGAATGACCTTGAGAAAGTCTACAGAAAAGTAGCATAGATGTTCAATTTAAGACTAGAATTATATCCCAATATACCTATGGTAAGCTGAGAACACTAAAACTCTAAAATACACGTAATGCCTTAATCCACTGAACATCAAAGCTAGACATGAGACAAAGGACGGTAGGGCTCACTGACCTGCTGCAGCAGGCATGTTCAGGATGTCTGTTCTAAGACCAGTGGGGTACCACAAGGCTGGCCAAGGTGGCTCTGAAGGGTACTGGGTCTGCTGGGGAGAGATTAGGGGCTGGGGCTGGAAGGGCTGCAGCTCACTGCTGCCACACATCCAGGAAGGGTACTGCAGTGCCCATTACTACCCTGAGAAAGGATCAAAATTCAAAGTATGATGTGTGATTTGCAATGAATGCTCATCACTGTAGTACCATATTATAGTCAAAATCTTGTAAGTCAACGTCTATGTGCAGCAGACTTGCACACTGTGGGCAGGAGATTAAGGGTTCACATAAACCGAAAGGCCCTAAGAAAAGACCAACAGCAATGACATCTGGGGTTATCTAAAATAAAATGACCTTCAGCATTACTACATCATCCTTCAGGGAAATCAGCTACAGAGCATCCAATGAACTTTTAAGATCTAACTCTTAAATATGACAGAAATTCTCAAGGCATTAAAGCAGGATCAGAAAACTTTCTATAAGAAACAGACAGTAAATATTTTAAGCTTTGTGGGCCATAAATAACCTCTATTGTATTTTTTTTTTTTTTTTTTTTTTTTTGTCTTTTTAACTCACCTTTCAAAAAACATTAAAAGCTACTCATGGCTCAACACATAAAAATAGGTTGTGACCTACATAGTGCAGGACATAGTTTGCCTATACAGCATAGCATCTTATCTAAGAGATAAAATTATCTATGGGGGGAAAAAAACTTGGAGGAAAAAAAAATGTAGATAGCAGAATAAAAAGTTTTAAATAAGTAACTATTTAGAAATAAGTACGTGCACATTTTTATACATTTTTTTTCAACAAGTTCATCAAAGATAAATGTATCTCTGAAACAAGAGCAGTGTATTAGGAAAAAAGAAGAGCCAATATATAGAACACATGCTCATCAAAAACAGGACAGGCAAAATTAAAAACTAAGTTTCGAAGATAAATTTGAAGAAAGGTTCCATCAAGCAGAATAAAAAGAGGAAACAGGGTAGGAAGGAACAGGAAAAAACAAAAACGA
This sequence comes from Ctenomys sociabilis, assembly GCA_004027165.1. Taxonomy (NCBI): domain Eukaryota; kingdom Metazoa; phylum Chordata; class Mammalia; order Rodentia; family Ctenomyidae; genus Ctenomys; species Ctenomys sociabilis. The sequence goes on along the minus strand of PVKA01040613.1, from coordinate 14,540 downwards.
AACAAAACCAGTCTTACAGATATACTAAGCCCAATGGCCCAAATATACTAGCTTACCAAAGAAAGGCCTAACACACAAGGTGAAGAAAAGAGTCCCAAGGAAGGACATGATCACGGACCTTTAGCAGTAAGGCAAATCAGGAGAAGAGTATGTTTCCCATGGAGAATGGAACAGAACAAATCACACATATGTCACAATTATACTATTAATCCTAGCAACTTTTACAGGTTCAGGACATGGAGCAGTGTTCAAAACTATGAGAGAAAATACTGATAGCCTAGCAAATAGCAATGATAAATAAAGGGTACAAAATCAAGGATATCCCAAAACTGCAGTCAAAATCTAGTTTCCTTGCATCATACATGCTTTGGAAGAAAGCATCACCAAATAGATGAACGAACTGAGAAAGAAAATATGAAATTTGGGGCAAAAAGGTAAAGCAAGTTCCTAGGATGACAAGAAAAACAAGTTCCAGGATAAAGGTTATGCAGTTCACCTGAAAGGAAACCAGGCTAGGTAAAATACCAGAGAATAGAGGTTTTGAGAAATAGTATATCTCTTAGAAAGAATAAACACCCAATTCACAGGTGACTGTGAAAAACTCAACTGAAAAGCTAATGGAATAATAACACAAAGGAAAAAATAAGCAAAAAAGAGGTAACTACAGAATTGTATTTATTGAAGTATAAAAAACAATGATTAATGATTTCACTAAGAATTGTATAGAGTAACTATATTAAAAATATAAAAGATAAAGCAGATAACTGAAGAAAGAAAAATTCCCAGTTGTTATAATTAGTGAAATTAAGTTACTAGTATATTCAGAAACACAATAGGGAGATTTTTGGTAATAAAAAGAGGCTTAACTAGGCATGGTGGCACACACTTACAATCCTAGGAGGCTGATGCAGGAGGACTGCTGCTGCCATGGGTTTGAAGCCAGCCTGGGGTACACAGTAAGTTCAAGGCAAAAAAGAAAAAAAAAATACATACATACACACACACATATATATATATATATATATATTCTGGATTTTAATAGTAGTTATCTACAATTTAGACCCACAGTGATAAAAGGCGATCAAAACTACACTATCTCCAAGAGTTTAACAGGATGGAAAATACACATAAATTCAGAGTGTAAACTATATATTTATTTTATTAATCTTTAAAAATCCCATATTTTACAAATATTTCAAGATTCTACTTAACAGGCTGCTTTTATGTTTGTTTGTTTTGGTCTTTCTGAGACAGGGTTTTACTATGCAGTTCAAGCTGGTCTTGAACTCACTTTGTAGCCAGGCTGGCTTCAAACGGCAGCAATCCTCCTGCTTCATCACCTGCGTGCTGGGGTTACAGGTGTGCATCCCATGCCAGCCATGGATTACCTTTCATGGGTAATACTCTCCTTCCCAAAGAAGGAGAACATTCTATTTTTGTAGTGTTCATTATATCTCAGTGCAAAACTCAGATTCTTGTTCTACCAAACTTAGAGAGCAATGTTAACTACTTTTTATACTAAAAAATAGCAATGGTCATAGAACAAAGTCTCTTTAAAAAGACTTCTACTAGCATTAGAATTAGAATACAAACTTGGCTTTTCTTTTAAGAAATAACAACAGGGTGCTTCATTTCTCAGTGACAACTGTATAACTTTTAAGATCACCTAATAAAGAATCCATTTTAGCTAAGGCAAAAACAAAGTCTTTTGTTGAGCTCTTTAGCAAATTTCTTCAAAACCTATATAATGAATTGTTTTGAAATAAGAAAAATACTTTTACACTCTAATCCCATAAACATACTTACTAACAATATGTTATTCACACATGCACACACAAAAAAAATCATAAATTACACCTGAAATAATCACCTTTTGAAATATAATTTCTAGAAAGGCTACTGCTTTGAAAAGAGGTCTTTTTTGATATACTGTCCACAACTTGGAAGTAAATTAGATGCCCTTTTGTATATAAATACAATCCAATAACATAATGCCCAAATCAAGCTTTTATAGTTACAGACATGGGCAATCAAAAAACATTAGCTAAAAACATGGCATTTATTATCAATGGATAATCATGGATCAAAATATTTTTTTACAAACACTGTGAGTGGATGAACATGAAACAGATTTTGCATTTTGCCTTGTCATTATTCCCTAAACAATGCAATATAACAAGTACTTACATAATACTTATACTGCAGTAGGTATTTTATGTAGCCTAGAGATGATTTAAAGCATACATTTCCAGACTGTGTGTAGGTTACATATAAAAATACCTTATCATTTTATATACGGAATTGTGTTTTACAGATTTTGTTATCTGTGGGGGTTTCTGGAACCAGACACCATAAGACAACTGTATTAGTAAATATTCAACATAGTATATAGAGAAAGACACATGCAAATGGTCATTTTCTTTTAACAAATTGTTTTTTCTTTTCTTTTTATTCTTTAATTTCTAGCTCAAAGACCTACTTTACATGCTAGTTTATTCTACCATGTTTTACAAAGTCTTAACTCTTGAAACAAAATAAATATAAGGGGTGGGATAATATTTTCTTCTGCCACAAGACTGACATTTTAAAGTCCTAATGTAATATTAAAAATGTTTTGGACGTAGAAATATTCCATCTATATTGTATAGATGTCAAAACAAAAACCCTAACAGAAGAAAAGTCAAGGACACACAGGAGGATTTACTCTGGAGGAAGCACTTTAAATATGCTTACTATAGAGGAAGATAAAAACTTTCAAATGGTGAACACAATTTTTACTTCTAATTGCAGTATTCTGCCAGATCGATAGTAACAATTTAAATAGTATCAAGTACCATAATGAGTCATTTGGAACCAGAGAGTAAACTCAGGACCTTGCACCTGCCAGCTTTTTTCTTTTGTTTCTCTTTTTGAGGCAGGGTCTCTGCGCAGTTTAAGCTGTCCTTGAGCTCACTGTGTAGCCCAGATTGGTCTTGATCTCACAGCAGTCCTCCCTGCCCCAGTCTCCTCAAAAATGGAATTAAAGGATGCGCCACCATGCTCAGCACACTCACATTGTGTTAAAGGCCCAATTTTCATACGGGCCTTTAACAGTGAAAACATGACTTTCATATCCTTAAATCATTGAAAGGTATTTTATTAATTTTTTGAAAGAAATAGATTGTATCCTGAGAAGAAATATTTAATTGAAAATAATGAAATATGATGGCTAATACACATGAAGAATTCTTTAACATTTTTCACAAATTTGTAATTATCTTTTTTTTTTGTATCAGGAAACAAACTGAGCGCCTTGCACGTACCAGGCAGGCACTCTGCCACTGAGCTATATGCCTGGCCTCTGTGATGATGATTTTAAAGATTATATTTCCATGCAAATATGTGATTTTCATAAGTGTTTAAATTCTAAGATAAGAGAATGAAAATAGTCTTATTTTTGTAATCACTTTAAAAAATCTACTTACCTATTAAAATGGCTAGTAGTGCGTATCTGCAATTCTAGCACTCAGGAGGCTCAGGCAGGAGGACTTGAGCTTAGGCCAGTCTAGGCTACAAGGTGAAACAGAGGCTAACCATCATTACACAGCAAAGCTCCAAATCCAAGAAATAAAGGAAAAAAAAGAAAAGGCACCCAAAATACTAAACCTATCACATTTTCCAATCCACTCTATAAAAATCTTTTCCATCTAATGAAACCTTTGTAAGTACATTAATCTTTACGATTTGGGGCCAGGGAGATGGCTCAGTGGAAGAAGCACTTCCCTGGCAAGTGCAAGGGCCTGAGTTCAATCCCTGGTTGTGCCAAAAAAAAAAAAAAAAAAAAAAAAAAAAAACTTTACGATTTATCAAGTGAACTTATTTTAAAATTATCTGATCTGACATGAATGCTAAAACAAAACTTAGGTAGGTTTTAACAAAACATATTTATTTTTTACATTTTATTAGTCTGGTTCAAATATTAACTAAAAAATAAAAGTTATCATGCCTGCTTAAAATTCCGTTCCATAAAGTATCTTATGGAAGCTTCAATCTAGTCAGTACATGGGGGCATGTACAGCCAAAGGCAGGTGAGGGCATAAACACATTCCCTGTTTAAAATGAAAGAAAATATTTGCAGGGTTCCAGATTAAAATAAGACACAATAAAAAGGCCATCTTCAGTTTTTAGTTTTAGAAGGAGAATTATAGATCACAATTTAAAGGAAGACAGATTTACATATAAAAAACAGAAATAAGGTTTATTACTTATCTGCTTAACTCTAGGTTTCTGACTTGATATCTGAGAAATCTAGAAGCATTAATGTCAAAATGTCTCTAGAATTTTACGAAAGACAAAAACTTTGATATAACTTGGTATATACCAGTTCTCAACATACAAATACCTCAGCTCAGATTCAGGAACCCTAAATCTCTGCTCCTTTCTTACTAGACTTGGTATCTTACACGGCCCACTTTAGGGTTCAAGTCTCATTTTCCACATTAATTTAAAGCAAAACATTTTTATAAAATAAGAATAACATAATTAGGAAGTTTTTAAAGAATTTAGAGATGGTGAATAAGTTGTACTGCTTTGCAAGAACTATTTCCTGTAGCAAACAAGGTAGCATTTAACCTATAGGGGTTTGACTTATAAATTCACATAAGGGATTGTATACTAAACCAAAAAACTCTAGAACTAATTTGAATCATTTAGTTACTAACTTGATATAAAAGCTGCATGCTAGAAATCAAGGCAAATTAAAAATTTGAAACAAGGAGAGAGGTTGACACTTGACTGAGTAATAGCAGCAGCAGGCAGCAGCCAGAGGCCGTGTAGCCTGAGGATAGTCTGCCAGGACCTACACCCGCCTGCAGGCAGGGCCCATCCCAGAAGAAGAGAAGCAGTACAGTCTCAGTGAGAAAACTGGCTGCAATGACTGGTTTCAGAGATCCAGGGTCCCCAGCTTCACTCAGATGTTGGCCCATTCAGCCAGCAGCCCTGATGGTAACTCTAAATGCACAATGTTCCTCTGAAAGTGGCAACCCGCTAAATATGGCATCCAACATCACACAAATGACATGTAATTTTCCAGAACCATTGCTTTCCAACAGTCTTTCATCTATTTCAAATCCTTCCTCCAAAAAAGATACCTAAGGAATTTATAATGAAATACAAACATGGAGACATAAATCATGTGTCAGCCTTGCACCTATCTGCACAAATGCAGCGGGCTCGGCTTGACCTTAAGGAAACTGTCACAACAGGTAATGTGATGGGATCATATTCTCCTCTCTGTGCTGTGGTGGATGGCATTCAATATAAGACTGGACTGGGACAAAACAAAAAGGAGTCTAGATCCAAGGCAGCAAAGCTGGCTCTTGATGAGCTTTTACAATTGGATGAACCTGAACCAAGATTTTTACAACAACCAGGTCCTCCTCCTATCCCTGCAGAACGTGTTGCTGCACCTGAACCAGCAAATGTTTCAAAAGTGCATTATGAAGGGAGATATACCCAGTATTCCAAGTTCTCACAAATTGTGAAAGAAACATTTAATCAACTAATTTCCCATCAGTCACAATATCTGAAATGTAGCAATTCATTGGCTGCTTTTATTGTAGAAAGAGCTGGACATTATGAAGGTATAGCTGTGGGCACAGGTGAATACAACTGCAGCCAGTGCAGTAAGCCAAATGGAAGAGTGCTACATGACATTCATGGTGCTGTCACACCAAGGTCTCTCCTGAGGTACTTTTATATAAAGCTTCTACTCTTCTATATCAAAAATCCTATCATGATGGAAAAATCAGTATTTTGTACAGAACCAGCTTCTGATGTCTTTACTCTGAAACAAGGTATCAACATTTACCTCTGTATGAACCAGTTGCCTAAAAGATCAGCCCAGATGTAAGTCACAGTTGTGTCTGAATCCAAATTCTTTATCTGCATTTTGAAGTCAATGAGGAACTGAGTCTCCATGTGGCTGTTGGAGGCAAAATTTATCTCACTGTTTACTCTCCTGCAGACATTGTTGATGGAGTGAACAGTATATCCTCAAGTGACAAGTTAACAAGATGGGAAGAAGTTCTTGGTGTACAGGGAGCATTGCTGAGTCACTTTATACAGCCAGTTTATATTAGCAATATACTTGTTGGTGATGGAAATTACAGTAATACTAGAGGCTTAGAAATTGCAATAAAGCAACTGTGTTGATGATGTATTCACTTCAAGACTTCCAATGTTTTACTTATTCAACCAGCCTCATATTAATTTAGTGCCCTCTGCTTATTCATTTCAAATGCATTTGGAATGTAAATCTCTGAGTATGAACTAGGCACAAGGGGCCCTTTCTCTGGAGACTGTGAATGCCTAAGTGAGAAGATCACTGAAAGTTCTCCATTTAAAAGTGGTATGTCAATGGCAAGTTGGCTCTGTAAGGCTGCAATGTTAAGTAGATTTAATCAGCTTGCCACGGAAGCAAAATGAGATGATTTATTTAAAGCAAGTACTTATCATGCAGCCAACATATGTCTGCCTCATATCAAGCAGCTAAAACTTTACTGAAATCCTACTTATAGCAACATGGCTGTATCTCCTGGATTGTGAAATCTCCCTATATAGAGCAATTTTGTATTTTGTGAATCAGACAGTTCCTTGTCATATTAAACATATTTTGTGTTTTTGGTGTGTTAAAAAAAAATTAAAACCGAGCCACAAAAACATCTATTTCATCATACTGAAATATAAGCACTGTGGATACATGACAACTGGTCCAGTTCTTTAACCAAACCTAATAGGTTTATCCTTTTCTGAACAGCTTTCTATTCAGATTCCTGTGACTCAATAGCACTCTGTACTAGAACTTACTTCTAAGAAGCAATATTTGGGTGTACACATGATACAGTATTTTAATTTTTACACCTATCAAGGGATCTCTGGCTTTTTACCCTTCATTTATTTGAAAGGGAAAACAGGCTTCATGCCCATACCATCAGTAGCCATTTCTCCAGCAACTCTGACCTCATGCCTGTACCATTAGTAGCCATTTCTCCAACAACTCCTGGGCCATCATTCAGGAAAGACCATCACTAAATCTGCTCCGCCCATCACAGGGCTTTCCGCACCCACTTCCCTCCCTTCACTATGCAGCAAACGGAAGTGGTGCACATAGAATTGGTTAGAGAAGGTAGTTAGGACCAGAGAAAGGATGGGAACTAGGCTAGTGCTGCAGCGAGACCACAAGAACTGACGGCTGTGATGAGTGCATCAGCTTAAGCCTAAGGCAAGCTGATGGCAAGAGATGGCTCGGTTCTAGGTTCTAAGGTTCAGGATTAGTATTATACATTTTAAAAAAGCAATTCTTATATATTTTCATAAATTTCAGGATTCTGGCAATGGAACACCCAGCTTGGACAAAACTAAACAAAAAAGGAGGATATAAACAAAGGTCCATTTGTAGTGAAAAAAAAATACATATATCTGTATATACATAATAGGATATACAGCTACTTTCTCTTAGTTCAATGAGAAGGAAGATTTATACTAAAAGTGTGTGCATCTTGAACTCTAAATAATTACTACAAAGACAAAAATATGCAGTGTATTAATTATTGTAACTGTCCTACTAACCTTTGAAACTGTCTCATTGCTATTTCTTTCTCAATAAAATGCAAAAAAAAAGAAATTTCAGGATTCTATGAGAATTATAACTACTGTTCTACCTTTATATGTCAAATACAACTAGTGGGAAGAAAATAAAATGCTCATGAAAACAGAGAAAATTTATTCTTGATTTTAAGTGAACTGATTAAGTTTTATGTTGGGGACCACTTTAACAAAGAACATTTCATCAGTAACGACTGGAGGGAAGCCCTCAATCATTTGTGGTAGGTATGTGTATATCTGGAATTCTCTAGAGCTACTGTACTATGTAATCAATGGAGACATATGTTTGACTAGCAAATAAGTCATAAACAATAAGAAAGTGAAGACAAGCTACACAGAAGTTATCTCTGCTAGATCATTTCATAGTATGCAAGGACTACCAGATGTTATATTAAATTAAAGGCTTAAACAATCCTCTCTTTGGTGTTAATCTATATATCTAGTATTTAATTCGGATCTTCTCCAAGTTTAAGTAGGTTATTTTCTCAGAGGCTACAGGACTCAGTAAAACCACGTATTCAAGCACACACATGTCTACTTCCTCCTTGTCTTCTACCTCTTTTGTGGAGTAATAGCTGGCAAAAAGCAGCTTGGATTCTAAGTGCCTCAGTTCTGTCTAACTTTTCCAGGATGGAGAGACTCCCACCGGGACAGCATCTTTGCCACCTTCCATGAGGCACTGCTCAAAGCTCAGCAGAGGCAGTCTGCAGACTGATGTCTGGGAACCTGGCTCTCATGATTAGGTATCACTGAATGTAAAGGAAAGGGGAAATTTACTCACCGAAACAGTATGAATAGCTATTTACAAATGTGTTTTTAAAATTTCTGGTAAGTAGGTATCAAACAAAGGCTGTACCACATTCAGACAAAGCTCTGCATAAAGAATATACATTCTTATATATATGTATAAACCATGACAAAAAAAGAAAATATTGCACAATAAATTATTTTGAAGAACACGAGAACTCATTAAATTATAAAAATTTTTAACATAAAGTTAGCTAACGCTAATTATCGAGTTAAAATATTTTCCACTGGTTTTATATGACTTGATACTGAGGAAAATGGGTCTTTACTCTGACCGAGTAATATTACCACATACTTAATATTACAGAACTAAACAGTAATATTTTAAATCCTTGAACTTAGTCTGTTCTTAGAATTAGTTTAACAATGAATACATGAGGATAGCTCTAATTGGCACACACAATCAGTTCTTCTATCCAGGAGGAATTACACGCTTTGTGGAAATATGCCTGTCAAGGCTCAGTTTTAGCCCTGGTGCTTTACATGAAACTGCAGAGTCAACAGAAAGCAAGACTAGTGATGCTGAAATGTCAAACAATAACACAGACCTACAATAGTTTCTACTTACACAAGGCAGTCTGCTCATTCACTCTCACAATCTGAGTAAATAAAACAAAGGAAAGTAAAACACTTCAACAGTAAGAGATATAGGAGGTAAAAAGTTGCCAACAAAATTTAGAAGCTTTATTTCCAGCCAGAGTCCAGACCTGCCCTGCATGTGAAAACTTCCATGGGCTTGCAGGATCCCTTTCCAGCCAGACTCCAGGCCCAGCATGTGTGTGAGACTTTTTGCCTGCTCACCTCCCTCCCCTGATGCCTTTCCAGCCAGACTCAGGCCTGGAATATGTGTGGGACCATCTGTACACTCACGGGAACCTCCTCCATCAGATAGGCCTGGTGTGGAACCCTGGGGCAGAAATCCATGCAGAAAGGCTAGGGGCCACTCCTACCCAGCAAATCTCGGAGCTGGACATCTTCCCAGAGGGACACAATGGGTTCATTTCCATGGGATGCAGCAGGAATAAGCTGAGTACAGCAGCCAGACCCAAGCCAGGCAATCTGGATGAATTCAAACTTGGTAGATCTGGATGTGGTGAGACACTTTGCTATAGCCAGATCTATGAGAGCATCCTCTCTCTTTCTCTCTTGAGCGAGAGTGGGGGAAACAGTTAACCTGGGTGAACTAGTCTGACTGGAGGACCCATGCACATCAAGGCGAAGTGATCAGACAGAACTTAAGGGAACAAATTTAAATACAAATTCCTAATTTAATATCTGCTTAGCTACAGAGACATAATGTTTGTTCTTACTGTCTAAAATACAAAGCCATTAGTTACAGAGTTTGTCAACTGCTAAATCACTACCCTGAATTAGTGTTTCTAATTGTTTTATTTTACTGAGACACAAATATCAATGATAGTTTCAAAGCTGATTTATAGGACATTTTCAATAATTAATACATTTTACATTGTTATCTTCTTAGTGGTAATCCATAGTACAAGAAGCAGACAGGATATCCTGTTTGAATACTATTACTACAAATCATTCTTCTCATAAAATTAAGTAAAAGCAGCTATATATCCTAACTATTCTGTATATACAAATACAAAATGGTTCTTTCTTTGTATCCCTTTTTTTTTTGTTTACTCCTGTTAGAGATGGGTATTCCATTAGCATTTAAATACTATAGGTGCTTGAATTCAGCAAAACACTCCAACACAATCCAGCAGTCCATAATAGTAGTTAAGTTATTGACTAGAGCTTTTTACAGCTCAGCATATTAATATGGCTTTACTTTATATACCTCATTTTTATACTTTTCTGCTGGATGGTTAAGACCAAGATAAAGCAAAAGCTATATAACAAGAAATGTAACATTTGTATCTAATAAGGTCAGTTAAGTCCCCTCAGGATTTATAGTGTAATTGCACTTTGTAGATTCTTTGTCAGTGTCAGCCATGTGGATGAGTCATGGCCATTGCTTGAGCAATTTGCTCTCTGTGAAAGCCTGAGAGAAAGTTTTCTCTCCATGTGACTCTCCTTAGGCACACTATACATCATTGATCACATTCCTCTGTGGCTCCATAATCTCCTTGATCAGAAAATTTGGGAAAAAAAAAACTGCTTTCTAGGTTACTGTTCCTAATTGTAGTACTGTAAATAAAAAACTAACTGCATTAACCATATAATCTTCCTTAGATAAGAATTTCGGTAGGTGCTAAGGTAATAACTGCACCAAAGGTCAGGGGACAGTGCTACACAAAATGACAAAGAAAAGGAGCAAAATGCATTTGCAGACACTGAACCCACACAGAACAATTGCAGGAGACACTAGCATAGGAGAAATTCGAAATCACACACCTGAAATTTCTGGATTTATAGCGTCTGAAGTAAAGAAACAACTGAACAATGGTATGCAGGAAATCAGATCAGAAATAATCTCTGAAGGAAAAAAAGAAATGATACTATAATGAAGACTTATTAGTGCTTTTAAAGAAGACGCTGATAAAATGTAGAGGAGAATATAAAAATGATGGAATCCTTGAATGAGCAATATAGGAAAGAAATAGAATCTGCATGAAACAGATTCAAAGAGCTATATAGGAAATTAAAACCTCAATCACAAGCTGACATAACGTTTGAATGAAAGTGAACATAGTTTCAGATCTTAAAGACACTGTTGCTACTGAAAAGGTAAAAAAAAAAAAGATTTTGTTGAAACAACTAAGACAAAGGAAAAAATCATTCAACATCTGTAAGACGATACAAAGATGAACAATGTTAGACTAATAGACATCAAGGAGAAGGAAGAAGTCAATACAAATGATATAAAAAGAATATGGGCAAAAGTAATAGCTGAAAACTTCCCAAATATGGGAAAACAATCTGACATTCAGATAACTGAAGGATATACAATTCCAAATAACATCAACCCAATTAAAAACACCTAGACATGTAATATTCAGATCCTACAAATCCAGCACAAGAATAATATACTAAAAGCCACTAGAGAAAAAAAAAAAAAAAAACAACAGTTCACATTTAAAGGAAAAGGCATCAGAATAATGGCAGATTTCTCTTCACAAACCATCAAGTCAAGAAGAGCAGGGAGCAAAGTACTACAAGTCTTGCAAGAAAACAAATTCCAAACCAGACTGATATATCCTGCAAAACTCTCTTTCAAGTATAATGCAGACTGAGAAGTCAAATACTTCCATAACAAAAAAACAACTAAATTTCATGATGACAAAGCCAAGCCTATACAGACCACTAAGAGATTATAAAGAGGGACCAAAAATGATCACAACTTCGTGAATAAGAATGCAAGGAACCCACCAAATAGGGCAAACAAACACAGGAGAAAAAGAAGTATACAACAGCAGTCAAAAAGTATTCTGTTGTATACAGCAGCAAAATATTTCCATCAGAATACTCTACAAATGGACTTCTCTTGCTCTCTGTGGGTTATAATTTTGTCTGAGTTTACAGGACAGATACCAAGGAAATAGCAGTAGCTCAGTCCCACAAGTGACACCTGGACAGCAGTAACCATCATGGACACTTTCCATGTCCACCACATACTAGAACTTTGTGTGATATCCTATCCCCAAGCTGTTAGAGGTGTTGGTCATATATTTGCCATTCCAGTATATATGCTATGTCTTACTCTGAGTAATTCTTTACTATCATGAAAATTTGTTCTTAATATTTTTGTACATATTAACCTATTCAAATACTATGTGAGTACTCTGAATTGATCACAGATTGGTACATATTATACACAATATTCTGGCCTCTTAGTTGGACTCATGATTTGATTCTAATTTTGGAATATTGTTTTGAAAAATTTAATTAAGATCTAATTTTCTGAAAATTGTTTAATTTTAATTTTTGTTTTAAGATTTATACTGTATCTTTGACTTACAATCTACTTAAAAGACATGGTATGATATTTTCTCCAAGCATTAGAAACTTTAAGAAGTATACTTCCACTTTTCATTGACTTTATATCACTTCTTCCCTGTCTTTTACACACACACACACACACACACACACACACACACACACACACAGGTATGAAAAAAATTATATATAATCTGACATAAGGTTGATACTGTTTTGTAGAAATCTTCAATAACCTTTTAAATGGGTTCATCTAATATATTTTACATAATCCTGCATAACTAATATTTTGAGAGCTCTTCATTTTTTTTCCAGGACCATACAGCAACTTCTCTTGCCTTCTGGATTATAACCTTTGCTGTTTTCTATATGCTAATCTGGAGTTATTAGAATATTTCAAGTTTGTATGACTGCAAAACGGTTTATTTTTAGTTTTCAAAGGTATGTCTGCTAAGCATAAAATTAAATGAGGACAGATCTTTCTTTTTTTAGTCCTTTGAATTTATTAGTCTAGTTTCTTACCCACTTGCTCGTTTTTATTATTTTTTAATATGAAATAAGATGCTATTTAATTTTGTTATTTCACAGCTAATATTTTTTAATGTATATGCTTTAATGAATTTTTCTTTACAATTACTTTTAGACAATTTCATTTTTGTATATCTTGGTATGACTTCATTCAAATTTCTTGCGTGAAAAGTTCATTTTTCTTGGAAATGTGGTTCTACAATTTCAACTAAATTCAGAAATTCTAAATCTTTAAATATTTATTGCCTATACCTTTCTACTTTGAGAATATTAATTATACGAATATAAGTTTCTTGATTTTGGCACAGAGTATACTATTATATGACTGATCTGTAAATCCTTACTTCATTTTTATTTTAGGCAATTTTTGTTACACTCAAGTTTGTAAATTTACTTATAATGTGTTCTATTATTAATCTCATGCTATGTATTCACTTCAGAAATATTTCTCTAAAATTCACTGTCTGCATTTTCTCTTTCACATTTCAATATCTATCTAAAATTTTAATATACTAGATAATTCTTGATTTTCAATAAAGATAATGAGAAAAAGGACAATATATTCCAGCCCAGATTGCTATACCCTGCAAAACTATTTCAAGTTTGATGGAGAAGTGAAACATTAACATGACAAAGAATTTCATGATGACAAAGCCAACCCTACAGACTACTAAAAGATGTTCTAGAGAGGAACCAAAATGACTATAACTCTACCAATGAGAATGGAAGGAATGCACCAAATAGGGCAAACAAACAGGAGAAAAGGGATATACAACAGCAGGTAAACACATGTCCATCATAAGTCAATACACCTCAATTATAACTACCAATGTAAATGGATCCAATTTACCAATTAAAAAGAAATAGGCACAGTGGATGAGGAAGCAAAATCCAACAAAAGATTGAATACAAGAAAAGACTTAACTCACAAAGAAATTCATAGGCTGAAAGTCAAAGGATGGAAAACGACACTACATGCCCCAGCACCTCAGGAAACAGCAAGGGTAGCAATTCTGTTCACAGACAGTTTGAAATTCAAACCAAAAATAACCAAAATGAAATAAAGACCACTACACACTGGTTAAGGGCAAAATACAAGAGGAAGACCTAACAGTCATAAGTACATATGCACTAAACATGGAAGCACCCAACTATATATGATAAATTTTAATGGACCTGAAAAACCTAGTATCCATTACCACAATCCTAACAGGAGACCTTAACACCCCCTTATCCCCAAAAAATAGGTCAAGCAGACAAAAAATTAGCAAAGAAGTACTAGAACTGAATCAGAACTTAGAACAAATGGACTTAGTGCACATATACAAAATATTCCACTCAACCACATATGTATACAGTTTTCAGCTGCACATGGGCCATTTTTTAAAAAAGACCATATAATGGTCCACATGACATGCTTAAGTATATGCAAGAAAACAGAAATTATCCCATATATATTATCTGACCAAGGTACAATGAAACAAGAAATGACAAAACAAACCACACAAACTCCATAAACACATGGAAATAAAACAACACCCTCCTCACCAACCAAAGGGTTACAGATTATAAAAATAAACAAGAAATTAAGCAATATCTATAAGTCAATGAAAATTCAAGGACAGATCTTTTTTTTTTTTAGTCCTTTGAATTTATTA
>PVKA01040612.1:0-18642 GCA_004027165.1 Ctenomys sociabilis | reverse complement strand
GAGAGGAAAGGAAAGGAGGAAAAGGCATGAATCACTTGAACAAAACAGTATTCAGTAACATTGCCAAGTTTGCATTTCCTTTTGGCTATTACCTACAGCACTTATTACTACATTTAGTATTTATATTTCTTGATAGAAAATAATGGCTTAATTAATCAAGTACTGCTTTAACGAGACAGCATAATCTGTTTTGATTCTTTTTTTATTCCTGGGGAAAATCTTAGATAAATGGCATTTTCTCTGCTCTTAGTTTCTATTTGTATATTTCAGTCTATCCTAAGTGAAAGCAAGCACTTAAATGCACTATCAAATTGAAGACAGACCCTCAGGAAAAGTGGTTTCATTTACATGCAGCTTATAGTGCTTTCTGTAAGAACATGTTTGACTTCGCACTTTTCCCTGGTAGTAAATGGGAACAGAATAAATGTAGTGTGCAGAATTCAGTTGACAGCTTAAAAACCTTAATAGCATTTGAATTCTTTTTATGTTATATATTCCTAACAATGCAAATTTTCAAGAGAGTAAAATTTCTGGTATTTTAAAGAAAGACATTAGCATGATTTCAGATTTCAAAGAAAGTAGTTCATGTGACATAGCAAATAGCAAGCATATTTTACAATAGGAAGGCCATATAGTTCAGTCTCATTCAGCCACATTTAAGTAAGAATAGATTATTTTAAAATGTATATGCTAAAAGTAGAAATAAGTTTTTCTCATAAAAAAATCACTAACCTATTGGATGGCAAACGATCTTATAAGATTGTAGAATGTACAGAGAGTGGAATTTTCTTTACTGAAGATGAACCTGTAACACAACTCATGAATAAATATTTAAAGTCAGAAGCAATAATATTTTTGTTTTAAAATGTAGGAAATAATTACAAATGAATGTCAGCTTTCTGTTATAAATTATTTACATGAGCGAGTTTGCTATAAATTCAAGTACACAATCTGAAGACATTGACATGGAATCACATAAGTAATTTCATGTAAATTGACTTCATTAACTTAATTCAAGTCAGGCATCACTATACAGCAGGCATTTTGACCCGCTCATGATTGCATATGAAATTAGTGGAAGTTATCCTGGGAGTATGTGGAAAGTCATCGCTGGATTTGAAACCAACTTGAGCATCCTGTCAGGTTCAGCATTTATATGAGAATCTATCTGAACAATGTCTTACCTATCCCTTTACATGAGAGTTGACTAAAATCAAATAGAAATGTAAATTCTAGTTTCCTTTTTAAAATATATATTTTTTTTAAAAGAAAATGTCCAATAACGTTAAAGTAAACACTCATAATTAAAGGAGAAATTGGATTTGGGAGTCACTTTAATACACTTGAGAACTGGAAGTGGGGAAGAAGACGGATCAGAGATTTGCTTGAATTACTAAAATCATTCTTTTAGGCAGTGCCCAGCAACTTTCATCAGTTCTAGTCTGTCCTTTATTAATTCTGTTTTGCTCTCAAAAATTGCTGTGTTGCTAGCACATCTGATTCTCATTATTTGATGAAAAGGTTGTTTTCATGGTTATTCTTTGAGTTGGTTTTATTCTGGACAATAGTCCTTCTGACTCATTTTAGTTGCTTCTGCACAATGATGCCATTTTTCTTGACTTGACCTTGTAGGCATGAATGATGTGAGGAAGCGTTTTGATCCATCTCAATTCACTGTCATAATATGCCCAACAGTTGGCAGCTTAGAATTATGAAAGAAAAACGACTATAGAAATAGATGTGCTTTTAAAAAAATTCTGGCATTCATTTAAATGCACATGTAGTTGTCAGAAATAATACAAAGAAAGTCTGTTTACTTCTTACCTAGACCTAACCCAATTTCTTTCAGTAATATCTTGGAAATTTATAATACAATATCACAGTGAGAACATCAACTATGACATAATCTACTGATTCTCATTTCTCCAATTTCAGTTGCATTCATCTTGATGCTATAGCATGCCAAAATTTCTTACATCTTTTTAACAGTAGCTCAGTACTCACGATTTTTGCCCTAGCTTCTACTCTCCACTCTTATGAGATAAAAATGTTTTTATATTTTTATATATTAGTAAGATTGTGAAGTACTTTTCTTTTTTGTGTGAAGTACTTTTCTTTCCATTCCTACTCTGTATTACCTAATATGAATGCAGTTGCATTTAAATTGTTGCAAAAGGCAGGATTTCATTTCTTAATATCCAAAGAGTATCCCATAGTGTGTATTTCTCACATGTTTTTGTGCATTCATCACGAAAATTGTTTTAACTTCTTGGCTACTAAGAATAATGATACAATGAACATAGAAGTCATGGTATTTTATTTTATTTTTTTATTTTTATTTATTTTTTTTTAAGTTCAAGCCATGGTGGATTTTTCTTTATTTCCACTCTTGGGTGAAAAATTCATGCTTGCTAATTAGTTGGTGCCACATCACAGTGCATTTGGTTCTTGCATTACAGTTTTAACAAGTTTGGCCAAAACAATGCTGAAAGGTTTGCATTGTTATTTTAGTTCTTCAAGTTTTAGTTAAAATTGAGATTGTTCTAACTGGTTCCTTCAGTTAAAAACTGTGGTACAAGAACACCAAACTGATCATGTACAGTGAATTTTGGAAACACAACAAGCATTTTATTTACAATGGGTTTATGAGGATATAATCCATCCTATATTGAGTTGCATTGCTATTGAAGGCATTCATATTTAAAGTAATTGGTATTCAACTTTATGAATGTTATCTTGTTTTTTTTCCTACCCATATCCAAATTTTATTATTGTAAGGAATATATTAAAATTTTAGGTCTCCTTAGGTGCTAATAAAGTCTCCAATAAGATTCAATTGTTTCAAATTATTACTTTGAGTAACACAGTAAAGGTTTTAATTTTTACTTTAACCATAAAACATATTCTAGAAACTGATAACCATGATTCATTAATGTTTTATCCTAGTTTATGTATCCAGTTGTCCATCTTTTCATTCTCTAGTTGCAAACATTTTCCTTGTATCACTTCTTTTATGTTTGGAAGCATCTTCCAACCATTTTTCTAGAGGAACTTATGCAGGGTAAAAATCCTTTCAGTTGTCTTTAGTTTGAAAATGTGTTTATTTCTCCTGTTATTTCCCTGATATTGAATTGATTTTTGTCATTGATTGGAAAACAATGTGTCAATTCTTCATATATACTTTCAGATGAGAAATTCACTTTATTGGAACTGGTATTTCTTTATATGGTAGGCGTTGTTTTATCTGGTGATTTTTCCTTGTTATTTGTAGGTAGTTCATCTGTTTGATTTGACTGATTGATTGATTGATTTAGAGACTTGTTCTCATTCTAATTCAGGCTTGACCTGAATTTACTATGTACCCCAGGCTGGTCTCAATCTTGTGGCAATCCTTTTGCCTCAGCCTCACAAGTGCTGTGATTATAGGCATGGGTTATCCTGCCCATCTTTTCCTTTGTTTTTAGTTTATAAAAGTTGAACTACTGTATGTCTTGGCAATTATTTCATTGTATTTATTCTAGTTGAGATTTACTCAGCTTCTTATACTTATAAGATTGCCTTTAATTAAATTCGGGAAGCTTCTAACTGTTATTTTTTGATTATTGTATTTGTGTCACATCTCTAGTTGAGACCTGAATATGATAAATTTGTGTGCTGCTTTTCTATTACAATCCCTAATGCTTTATTTATCTTCTAGATAAGCTATTTTCATTGTGATGTTGAAAATATGAATTTTATCAATTTTATCTTGAGTTCATTGACTCCATCTTCAGTCTTTTCCACTATACTATTGAGTGAGAGTAGTGCAGTGTTTAAATTTTTCTGTTGTAGTATTCAAGTATGTGTTTATATTTGATCCTTTTTCATATAACATATATTCCTTTGAATGATTTTTTTGGAATGGTTTTATACTTTTTCATTTGTTGTAAGGTAATTCATAATTACTTGTTAAACTGTTGTCAAATAGTCCAAACATCTTAGTCATCTTAATATTAGTGTCATTAGATTTGTTGTTATTCATGCTATGCTCTTTCTGCTGCTTGGGTGTGATTGTATCCTGGAGTTTTTGATGTTATTTTAGAAAACTCTTGTTGTTATTTAACTCTTCAGTGTTATGAGGAAAAGATCTAATTTAATGTACTGTATTGAGATATGAAATCAGAGCATAGTTGGCTGGGGAGTAAATGTGACTAATAAGCTACAAGACCACTGGTACATGCAGAACATTTCTCAAAACTTTGGCTTAGACTTTTCTCAACAACTCAACCAAGATTTCCTTTTAAAATTAAGTTTTCTTTTCTAAGTTAATTTATATTATTTTCATGTCTATAACCATGTACTAAGTTAAAGAAGACATGAATCAAAGATCTAAATATTAAAACAGAAACACTAAATCTACAAAAGGATAAAGTAGGTAGAAATTTTGAAGGTATAGGGGTAGATAGAGAGTTCATAAAAACAAAACCTAAGTGCACAGTAAACACTTCAAATCAACAAGTGTAAACTCATCTCATTGAAAAATTTTGCACAACAAATGAAATCACCAACAGAGTGAAAAGAAAACCCAAGATTTGGCTGCAAACTTTTAGCTGTGTGTTCCTCAGACAAAGAACTTCTATCTAGAACATATAAAAAATTTTAAAAGAATCAAGTCTCCCAATCAAATAACCAATCCAAAAATGTGTGTCAGATGAAGAGACTTTTCTCAGATGAAGAGATACAAACAGTAAATAACTACATGAAAAATGTTCAACATCAATGGTCATTTAAGAAATATAAATTAGGGTTGGAGACACAGCTCAATGGCACATTGTCTGCCTGGCAAACATGAGGTTCTGAGTTGGATTTCCAGTACTTACAAAAACAAACAACAAACAAAAAGAGAGAAATGCAAATTAAAACAACACCGAGAGTCCATCTCACTCCTGAAAGAGTGGCTATTATCAAGAAGTCAACCAGTAACAAATGCTGGACGGGCTGTGTGGAAAAAGGAACCTTCTCCACTGTTGGTGAGAGTACATACTGGTGCTATCATCAAGGAAATCAGTGTGAAAATTCCACACTAAACTAGAATTAGAGGTCTTATTTCTTGATCACTTTCCTCTGTGGTCCCATAATCTCCTTGATCAGAAAATTTGGGACACCACTTAGTTACAGGATGTACAGCAGAGGTGCTCTTACATCATGAGTCCTCATTGATCTTGAAAGGCTGGAGCCAAAATATTGGCTATCATTTTAGCCCATCTCTCTGCCTAATTTTTGGTCTGTAAACTTTAGAAATCAAACCATATACAGCATGAAATCCAACTCCAGAGGGAGAGAGGAGCAGCCGAGAAAAACCCATTGAGCTGGTTAGCCACTTTCAGAAGCTTCCCACAAAGAGCATCTAGCTTGCTTTGATTGGCTGTATTATAATGAGAATATAGGTTTCTTAGACTTTTTTAGTTTGCTTCATTCCTCCAGCTCACTAGAACTGTTGCTGGCTAATTGCTGATCCTGCCTCTGCAGAAGAGAATGTGTTTTCCTAGGGGTCTTAGTGTCAGAGTGTGAGGTAGCCATACACAAAGGACAGAAAGTGTATCCTCTGGTTGATCTCAGACCACTAAGTACCACTGAGTTTTCCAATCTATCCACAGCATTGGTGGAAGGTTTGTCTGCTGCCTTAGTCTGGGGATAGAGCTGGGCCAGTCAGGTTGGGATGTACTATTGGGGCCACTTCATATTCACTAGGCTGCTGCTGTTATTTGTTGTGGTCTATTGTCATGTCTTTGTAAGTCTTTGCCAGTATTCAGCCAAGAAGACATATGAAAGGTAATAAGATCTGTCGAAGGTTCAAAAGAAGAGATGTATGAGATAGAAAGAAAACCCAAGGAATTGGCAAATATGTCTACTTTCTGATCTTTAGGACACTTTCTCTCTACCTTTCAGATAGTCTACTTTGTTATTTCCAGGACATTTAGATATTGCAGGGGAGAATCTAGAAAAGTGAGTCTTTATTATATTTTCATATATTTTTAAATAAATTTACTCTCAAATATGAGTAGTCTTGAAGGTGATAGTGAAAATATTAAAGATTGTGATATTGGGATTTTTGTACATCTTTCACTAAATTGGGAGAGCTACATGCTCTAATACATCTGGTAATAAAAGTAAGGAAAATCACTGAGAAAAAGACTCAGAGGCAATGTATTCTGATAACCTTATTCTTAGATTCCTTTAAGAAAATATTAAGTTTATTATACATAGTAGTTCTATGCAAAAATCAACAGATATTCACTACGTATAAATATACCTTATTTATATGATAAATATTAATTAAATATTACTATATTTCATGTTCATTATTAGACACCAATAAACAAAAAAAAATGAAAACTATTCTCTTTATAGCATTCGAATGGGAAGAGACAGACTTTAAGAGTTAAATGGCAGATAAAATATATATTGATCAGTCATATAGAAAAATTAAGCCAGGCAAGAAAGAATAAAGAGTGATCTAGGATATGGAAATTTTACAGTGGATTGATTACTTAGGGTTGATTTCAAGAGATATCTTTGCAGAGACATGGAACAAATGAGCCTGCTCCATTTAGAAATATCTTTGGAAAGACTGCATTGGTTTCTGACTAATATTTTGAAGACTCTTACCAGTTAACTGTGAATGATAAGAATATCTCAGTTTCTTGGGGTCAAGAGATGGCTCAGTAGAATAAGTACTTCCCTGGCAAGCACAAGGGCCTGAGTTCAATTCCAGGGTGTGCCCCCCCAAAAGAATATCTCAGTTTCTTAATATGTGCACTGTCCCATTAAGAAGGAACATGATCAGAAATATAATCTATCATGGCCCCAACAAAAAGCCAGAATCAATGGTATATAGTTTAAACAATTTAATTAGTCTGAATGATTATATTCATTAGTATTACTATTGTTGGCTTTATCTTAATGTTATTGAAATTTCCTTGTTAAATCACAATGACAGAAACCCTTGTAAACATAAATGCAACTAATCTATACTAGAGCAAAACTACAAAATTATAACTCACCAATGGACCATGCATGGTCACTCTTTTTTTCCTTTTGGCTAATTTATTGTTTTCAATATGATTTTATTCAGACCTGATGATGTGCATGAGGACTACCTTCATCATGTGGAGTTGGTACATGTCTGTGACACAGTGTTGTTCTTCTTCATTCCTCTGCCTTCTCCACCTCTCCCTCTAGCAGAGTTAAGTAGTTGGCAGGGAGATCTTACAGCCTGCAAAGGAAGAAACTTCCACTACTCAGCAGAAAAAAAGTAGTTCTGGCCTTACATGGAAATAAGTAAACTGTATTGATCAATTTAATTTAACTGTATTGATCAGTAATTTGATATTTTTATTTTATAATGAATCTGCTTAATTAAAATGATAAAATTTCACATATTTTAATGAATAATAAAGTTATCTATTTAGGAATAATCATCTATAAAGCTAAATTTATTCAAAAAGCACATATTACTGTCTCCAAAGGCACAAGTCCAAAAAAGTAGTAAAATCTGCTCACTGCATCTTTAATTTGGAGTTAGCTGAACACTATGCCCCGAAGAATGAATTATGTAATACACATGGAAGTAGTATTGGTATCTCAAATCTATAAATATTGAACCAAAGAAAATTAATCAGATTATATCGATCAATATTTATTGAACCCTTGAGACATTATTCAGGCAGTGTTAGACATTTTTGAAAGAATAAATCACCCTGATAAACACTCGGGACAGGAAGTGATTTAGGTTACTTGTCTTAAGGAGATAGAATTGCCAGGGGAATAATGATACTTTATGGAGAAAATGATGGAGTTAAAAATAGAAAAAAAATAATAAAGGAAAAGTTCTTTTTTCATAAATTATTGCTGACAAAATCTTTAGTCTAATTAAATAATTTGAAACACTGCCAAACATATGACCAGTCTTCCCGTGAAAGTGTCTTAGCTAGATTATAATCTAGCTGTCTCACTTTGTGGGGCAATTACTGTCTTTAACAATTTTTTATTTCTTTTGTTTTGATTTTCAACATAGGAGGCAAATATTATGTCCTTAGTCCCAGTAAACTCAAATCATGTTAAGTTAGAGTATGTTTGATACACTAGGAATGGAGAGTGAGTCCTTGTACCACATCAACTCTGAATTGCTACATGCCATAAGATACTCTCTGCTTCTTACACGGTGTGGATTCAAGTTATCTTCAACACTATTATGCACTCCTTCCCAGTTTAAAATGTAAAAGCAGACCGATACCTTCAAAGAGAAATTACAAATTATGAGTAATCAGCTGCTGAAGTGTATGATGCATTGATTGGTCCAACACAAAATTCATCAAATGTATTTACTGTGTTTACTAACTCTCATCATTTTCCAACATTGGAGACAAAACAGATAACAGTGAAGCAATGGGGGGGGGGGATAGCTTTTACCTTTTAATTCCACTTAATCAATTTTTTTTTCTGTACTGGAGAATGAACTCAGGACCTTGTGCTTGCCAGGCAAACACTTATTCTATTGAGCTATCTCCCTGGTCTCTATATTTTTAAACTGAAATCTCAATAACCAATAGTAACTTTTTTTTTCACTGACTATGAACTGAATTGGACAACAATGAAAGGGACAATTATTGATTTTTATTTCCATAAGAAAAACAAGAAAAAATAATAAATATTTTGAACTATAAAGAAAATGTAGGCCATAACATCACAATCACCATTATCACCTATTTTGTTAACTAAATATTTTGTCCTATTTTCATCAGACTTTTATTTTTTTATATTTATTTTCATTTTTATTTTTTATATTTTAGGAAGGGGTCTACAGGGTGTTCAGGGTCTCAGTACTAGATCAGACTTGTAGTGATCCACCTGTTTACAGCGTTCCAAAACATGGGATTACAGGCATGTACCTCCATGCCCAAACTCAATTGTTGTCTCAGGGCGACCCAGTTGTAGAGTTGGCACGCCAGGCCTTGGGGTTGAATCCTGGCCACTGTGCCTGCTTACAGGTGCTTTAATCTGCTGAGCTATTTGGCCAGCCCTTTTCATCAGACTTTAATCCCTCCAAAAATATCTTTAAAATCATAGTCAAGATTGATTGTTCACTCTTCATTCTTTCTTCTATGATTCTTCAGGCAAATGTTCCCCTAGAGCATTTCACTTAATATTGATTGTACCCTCAAAATTTGCTGCCACCAGAGAAGCAGCAGACAGTCACGTCGACTTTCCCTCACCCGGTGCAGCGAGTCACAGTACTTGCATTTCAGAGAATTGCTCCTTAGGAATGGGATTCTGAAGACACACACACACAGAGGAACTCAAACAGATCAGACTTGCTAACCACTCCTCCTCTGGCCAAGTTTCTTACCCTTCATTCATACCCTTTTTGTGTGACAGTACCTCTCTTCAAATATACATTTGCCTCATCAAATTAATCACGGAATGCTTTGATTGCCCTGGTCTTTTTTTGTGCTCCTTTACTTCCTTAGAAAGTCTTCTGTGCCACATAAACTTATGTTAAATACATTGGTATGTTTTCTCTTGTTATTTTGTCCCTTGTTATAGCTATCTAAGTTGTTGGCAAGGAAAATAAGTTATCATCCCCTACAATACCATAGTACTGTGCAGTTTTAAATAATATAGTCTTATTTCTTATGTTTTAATGGTTCTATATAAACAGGTGAATTTCATATCTTCATATTAATTTCTAATATGCATTGATGCTAGTGAACATTTAGATGGTTTCCACTTTTCCATTTGTATGAATATTCCTTAAGAATATTCTGCCCTCAAGTTTTCAGGTACATGTGCATGAATTCCTATAAATTATAGTACTATATATTTCTATAAAGAATGTTGTATATGATAGCATGTAATTTATATGACATGCTAAGTTGTAGAAATTACTCTGCAATTACTCTCAGAAGAGTTTATATCAGCAAGCTCAAATCAAAATCAAGTTATTTTTAGTTTTCAATTTCAGTTTATCCACAATTTCCTCTGAACATGATACAATCATGGGTTAAATTTTCCCAAAATGATAGGTTCCAAATGGTGTCTTTAAACTTATATTTTCTATATTCCTAGTGAGTTAGAAATTTGTTTGTATTTCATAACTTTGGTTGTAGATTTGGACCCAGTTATGGTCCAAATTACAGCTCACAGTTGTCTCTCTATTTTTCTTGTAAACAGTGATTTTTGGTCTCTCTGCTGCTATGTCTCCTCCTCCTTGTCTCCCTTCCTTCTGGTGATTTTAATATTTACTTATATTTCTATTGTTTTGCAATGCTTACAACGTAAGTCTAGTGTAGAAAGAAATATGTTGCATTGCTCAGAATTTACTCTATTTCCTGAAACAGGGGTTCTTTCACTAATTTCTGGAGGAAAAAATATCAATCATGGTTCAGTTAATAATTGTTACTCTTTTCTTTTCTTTCTATAAGAAGCTATTGTATATGAACTGTAAATTCTAATCCTCTTTTCCTCTCAACTTCAGGCTTTTTTCCCATCTATTCATCTCTCTGAGCTGCACATCATTTAGTTTTCTCAGGTTTATGTATTAGTTATTAATTCATTTTTAATGGTGGCTAATTTTATATTTAAACTATCTGTTATATTTTCTTTTGTAAGTTTTTAATAATTTCCACATTTGTCCATACTACATTTTATTTCATCATTTTTCCCCAGTATGTATTATAAGCTTAATCTTTTCTTATATCATTTGTTATATTTTTGATTTATCAATTACATCATTCATTGATTTATAATTTAAAAGTCATATATCCATTATCTACTAAGTGCCAAACAATGCTGTGCTGAATCATAAATCAGACAAAGCCATCGTTTCCACAAAGCTTATATTTTAGTTAGAAAAGAGACAATGAACTGCTCCTTAACTTCTGGTATCACACTAGTCACATTAATCTTCAGGGCCACTAGCAAGCTATTCCATTTCCCAACATCGATCAATTCCAAGTTTTTACTGAGCAGACAGGAGGGGTCCTGGAATAGACTGACCATCTTACTTTTCTGCATTTTAAGTTTACTTGGATCATCCCTTCCTCTGCCTCCACATTTTTTATTGGCAAGAGTTGAAGATCTCAGCCGGTGAGATAGCTCAGCTGACTAAACATCTGCTTAGGCAAGTGCAGGGACCAGGGTTCCACCCTAGCACCACAGACTGCACAGGCTCCATCTCTGGGGCTCTGAGCCAGCCACCGAGACTGGGCATGGTGATGAACGCCTGCAGTCTCAGCACTGGGGGAGCTGAACACAGGAGGGTCACTGCTAGTCTGAGCTATTTAGCAAGACCCTGTACCAAATACATAAAAGAAAAAAGAAAAGAGTTGAAATTCAAGAGGGATACCTTCTGCAGTTTCTGTCTTTACTGGCAAAAATAAAGAACCAAAAACACTATTTAATACTGAAAAGATCCTCCCCCAATACCCATAATTATACTAGCTCTTAGGGACACACCACAATAATACAACACCATTGTACTCCACTAACTGATTTGCATCCAACACATCAGGAAACAGGACATTAAGGTCAATCAAAGTTATCCCTGAATTTAAGTTTATTTTTCTCCAGCCATCCATTTTATTACAAACCTCATCCTACATCATTTTCAACGTTTTAAACCATACCATTATGATGTCTATAACACATGATTTTTTAATCCCCAAATAACTTCAAATTTTCTGGAGATTATCTTTACTTAACTTTTAGCTTAAAGCCAAGTTTCATTGTTTGGCCATCCATACCAGTAGTATGTTTCAGAGAGGTAGACACTATTATGATTGATTTTCATATCTTGTATAGTAAAGGAAAAGTATTTTTCTCTCTTCCCTTTCTGAGTTCTTATTTGAAACAGATCCCTGTAACAAAAGACTCATAAAGAAAAGAAAAGCAAACAGGTTTACTAGCCAGCACACCTTGTTGCAGTTAGCATGGAGTTTCAATTTGATTGGTGTGAGATTCAACACAGATGTCAGTGGAGCACACTTCTAGATGTACTGGGGGGTTCTTGGAAGCTTGGACTTGGGATCTATGTCTGGACCATTGTCACCTACATGGACGCTCCACACCTATTTCCTGGTTACCATGAAGGAAATAGCTTTGTTCCATCAGCGCTCCTGTTTCTGCCTTAGAACCAGTAAAACATGGATTAAAATAAGGAGCAAATGAAACCCCTCCTTCTTTGAATTATAGATATTGAGTACAGTGCCTACCAATAAGAAATCTAATACATGAGTCACATATATATGAGACACTTAGGAGCCCCAGAGACCGGCCTGAGACAGTGCGGCCCACTCCACCACCCTCCTCAATCACGCTCATGCCCACCCAGCCCCAGAGACCAGGGTGATACAGCGCAGCCGGCTCCAGCAGCCTCCTGGATACCGCCCCAAGCTCTCCCAGTGAGTGGGAATTTGCACGACTCACAACGCTTCCCAGATCAGTGAGTGTGTAGTGAGTCTGAGGGAGAGCCTTTGGCTTCTTCCCACGTTCACTACCCAGGTACCCATTCCTAAGCCCTCCAAGCCAGTGACAGGCCTGAAACCTCAAGACCCACTCACCAGCACCTCCCCGGATCCCCTGCCCTAAAGCCCACTGAGCGAGTGGGAATTTCCCCAACTCCTTGGGCATCAAAGTTCAGTGAATGTAGAACTCCAGGTTCGGTGTGCTGGAGAGACATTTCCCAGGGATTCCCTGTACTCCCCCAATCCCCTCCCCCCCCCATGGCCTGAGACCCAGCGCAGCTTGGGCAGTGAGACCTCCAGACCCACCGCACCAGAGAAACATTTCCCAGTGATTTCCAGTCCCACCCCACGGCCCCAGACCCAGTGCAGGTTAGGCTGGAGTGAGAACTCCAAGCCTGCCATGCCAGAGGGACATTTCTCAGCGATCCCAGGACCTACCCATGGCCCAAAACCCAGTGCAACCCAGCCTGTGTATGAGAGCTCCAGGCCCACTGCGCCAGAGGGACCATTCCCAGCCTTCTCAGGTTCCAGCCTGTAGACCCGGACCCAGCACAGGCTGGATGACCCAGTACAGCCTACCCAGTGAATAAGAACATCCACTATCCTTTTGAGAGCCCAGAAGACCCACCAAAGCCCAGGCCCGCCCACCTAGAGAGCTACCTGCCTGACACAGGATGGCTGACTCTGGCAATTTTGGGGATCCTCGCCCCAAAGCTAGCCAAGACAGTGGGAATTTTCATTACATGCTCTGCATTGCAGTTCAGTTTGTGCTCGCCTGACCAGGGAAGCAACAGAAGGGAACCACAGGAGCTGCATCAAAAAGGAACTAAAAACAACAGCTAGATCCAGGACAGGCATACCTGGATAATCTCAAACTTAATAGACTGGCACCCAAATCTCATAACAAGCTAAGGTTATAGCTGCACCAAAGCTCTACACCAAAGGTCAAAGTTCAGTGCTATACAAAATGACAAGGACAAGGAGAAAAACACAGTCTCAGGCCTTGAGTCCATCAGTAAGTGCAGATGACACTAGCTCAGCTGTAATGAATGAATTAACAGATACAGCAGCAAAGGAACAATAGCAGAAAGGTATAGAGGAAATCAGACGACAAGTAATTCTCCAATTTAAAAAAGAAATATCTGAATACATAGTATCAGAAATAAAGAATCAATAACAGAAACATTGGATGGAAAAACAATGCTGACCCAGAACAAGTGCAGAGAGCACTATTCAAGCTGAAATGTACAAATTAACAGCATCTGAAGCAACACACACAACAGCAGAAAGGTCATGAGGAACTCAAAGCAGAAATAATTTCTGAAATCAAAAAAAGAATTCTTTGAGAAAAAAGAATTCTTTGAAATCATAGCATCTGAAATACAGAAAGAAGTCCAGAAACATACAGATGAAACCCAATTTGGAAGAAACACTGCAGAAAAAGAATTAATAGGTACCTTTAAAGAAGACATGGATACAAAAATTGAGGAGATCAGAACTATGATGGATTCCTTGAATAAGCAATACAGGAAAGAAATAGAATGCAGGAAATAGTCAAAGGGATATAGAGGAACTAAAAATATCAGTCACAAGTCTACGAAACCATTTGAGTGAAAGTGAAGACAGAGTTTCAGATCTTAAAGACACTGGTGAAGCTAGTGAAAAGATGATTAAGGGCTCTAAAAACAATGAGAATGCAGGAAAAAATAATCCATCCCCCCCAAGATAACACCAGGATGAACAATGTGAGAATAATTGGTATCAACGAGAATGAAGGAGTCAATACAAATGACATAAAAAGAATTTGGGGAGAAGGAATCGCAGAAAACTCCCCAAATATGAGGAAACAATCCAACATTAAGGTCACCAAAGCATGTAGAACACCAAATAACCTCCACCCAAGTAAAAACACGCTGAGACATATAACAGTTAAGATCCCAGAAATTCAACACAAAAATAACATATTGAAAGCTGCTAGAGAGAAGAAGCAGATCACGCATCAGAAAAGGAAAACCCATCAGAATTACAGGCGACTTCTCTACAAAAACCATGAAGGCAAGAAGAGCACGGAGTAGAGTTCTTCATGTCCTACACAAAAACAAATTCCAGCTCAGACTACTATACCCTGCAACTCTCTTTTAAGTTTGATGGAGAAGTAAAATAATTCTATGACAAAGAACAAATAAAAAATTTCATGATGGCAAAGCCACCCATTCACAGGCTACTGAAAGATGTTCTAGAAAGAGACCACAATGACAACAACTCCATGAATGAGACTGGAAGGAACCCACTAAACAGGACAGAGAATTAAACACAGGATACAAAGGAGTAAACACCAGGCAAATATCATGACAAATATAAATCAGCACATTTCAATTATAACCATCAATGTAAATGGACTCAATTATCCAATTAAAAGAAATAGATTGGCACTGAGGATTAGGAAAATAATCCAAAAATATTCTGTATACAAAAAACACATTTAATTCAAAAGGAAATTCATAGGCTCAAAGTCAAAGGATAGAAAACAATACTACATGCTTCAGCACCTCAGAGAAAAGCAGGAGTAGTAATTTTGTTCTAAGACAGTCTCAACTTCAAACCAAGAATGATCAAACGACACAAAGAAGGCCACTATATATTGGTCAGGGGAAAAGTTCAAGAGCAAGAGGTAACATTCATAAATATCTATGAGCCAAATACAGGAGCACCCAACTATAGAAGACAAATGTTAATGGTCATGAAAAACCTAATGTCTAAGAACACAATCTCAACAGGAGACCACACCCTTATCTCAAAAAGATAGATCAACCAGACAAAAAATTAGCAAGGAAGTAGCAGAACTGAACCAGAGCTTGGAACAAACGGACCTGTTGGACATGCAGAGTGTTGCACCCAACCACAGCTGAATACACACTTTTTTCAGCTACACATAGGTCATTTTCCAAAATAGAACACATACTAATCCAGAGGTCATGCATAAGTATATGCAAGAAAATAGAAATTATCCCATGCTTATTATCTGACCAGAGTGCAATGAAACTGGAAATAAATGACAAAAGAAACCAGAAAAACCCACTAAATTCATGGAAACTAAACAACACACTACTCAGCAATCAATGGGTTACAGAAGGAATTAAACAAGAAATTCAACAATATCTACGATACAATGAAAATTCAAGTACAACTTACCGGAATTTATGGGATGTGATGAAAGGAGTTCTTAGATTGAAAATCATAGCTATGAACTCACACATTAGGAAAACAGAACAGGAACAAATTATCACCCTAATGTTGCACC
Source organism: Ctenomys sociabilis (assembly GCA_004027165.1). Lineage (NCBI taxonomy): Eukaryota > Metazoa > Chordata > Mammalia > Rodentia > Ctenomyidae > Ctenomys > Ctenomys sociabilis. The sequence goes on along the minus strand of PVKA01040612.1, from coordinate 2,838 downwards.
TCCGACAACTAGAAAAAGAAGAGCAAGCAAAACCCAGAGCACAAAGACGGGAAGAAATTGTAAAGATTAGAGTAGAAATTAATTCAATTGAGATGAAGAAAACAGTTCAAAGAATACACAAATCAAAAAGCTGGTTCTTTGAAAAACTAAATAAAATTGATAAGTCTCTAGTCAACCTCATCAAAAAGAGGCAAGAGAAAATTCAAGTACAAGCAATAAGGAATGAAAAGGGTGAAATCACCACAGACCCAGTGGAAATTCAGAAGATTATCAATGGTTACTTCGACAATCCTTATGCTCCCAGAATAGAAGACACAGAAGAAATGGACAGAATACTCAAAAAGTACATATTACCAAAACTGAATCAAGAAGATATAACAACTCTCAACAAGCCAATAACAGCCAACGAAATACGAAACGTTATAAAAAGCCTACAGACAAAAAATTAGCAAGTAAGTAGCAGAAAAGTCAAGGTCCTGATTGATTCACAGCTCAATTTTATAAGAAATAATTCAGTGAAATGGAAAAGGAAGCAGTCCTCCCAAAGTCATTTCTGGGGGCAAGTATAATACTGATTCCAAAACTAGGGAAAGACACAACCAAAAAAGGACAACTACAGGCCAATCTCCCTGATAAACATAGATGCAAAAATACTCAACAAAATTCTGGCAAATAGAATACAGCAAATCATCAAGAAGATCATGCAACATGACCAGGGAGGATTCATCCCAGGGATGCAAGGATTGTTCAATATTTCAAAATCTATAAATGTAATACACTATATTAATAGACTGAAATCTAAAAACCACATGATCATCTCAATTGATGCAGAGAAGGCTTTTGTCAAAGTGTTGAAAAAGTCCAACACTCATTCATGTTCAAGGTCCTATAGAAAATTGGAATAGATGAACTCTACCTTAACTTGATAAAAGCCATCTATGACAACCCAAAAGCTAATATAATCCTAAATGGAGAAAAACTGAAATCTTTCACTCTTAAATAGGTACAAACAAGGATGTCCTCTAGCACTCCTATTCAATATAGTCTTGGAATCCTTAGCAACAACCATTAGAAAAGAGGGAGAAATAAAGGGAATAAGAATAGGTAAAGAAGAAGTTAAATTATCACTATTTGCAGATGACATGATCCTTTACTTGGAAGACCCCAAAAATTCCACCAAAAACCTGCTAGAACTGATATGGAAATTCAGTAGCATAGCGGGATACAAAATCAATACTCAAAAGTCAATAGCATTCCTCTACACAGATAACAAGCACACTGAAAGGGAAACAATAGAAACAATACCTTTTACAATAGCACCACGGAAAATGAAATACTTGAGATTCACTTAACCAAGGAAGTCAAAGATATTTTCATGGAAAATTACAACACCCTAAGAAAAGAGAGTATAGAAGATGTCAGACAATTGAAAGATACTCCATGCTCCTGGATAGGAAGAACCAACATCATGAAGATGGCCATACTCCCACAATTGCTGTACAGGTTTAATGCAATCCCCATCAAACGGCCACCAACATACCTTCCAGACATAGAGAAATCATTCCTAAAATTTATTTGGAATGACAAATTTCCTAGAACAGCAAAGGCAATCTTGGCCAATAAAGTCAAGGCAGGAGGCATTATGATTCCTGACTTGAAATTATACTACAAAGCCACTGTGATAAAGTCAACATGGTATTGGCAACAAAATAGACCTGAGGATCAGTAGAATAGATTAGAAGATGCAGAGGCATCTAGAAAAACACTCAGCCATCTTATCTTCGACAAAGGGGCTACACAAGCTCACTGGAAGAAAGATAGCCTCTTTAACAAATGGTACTGGAAAACATGGCTTTCTAAATGCCGAAAACTAAACCTTGACCCAGCTCTATTACCACCAACTAAGTTTAAGTCAAAATGGATTAAAGATCTAAACATTAAAACAGAAGCACTCAATCTCCTGGAAGAGAAAGTAGAAGGAACTCTTGAAGACAGAGGGGTAGGTAAAGAGTTCATGAACAAACATATATTCGCATGGGAAGCACTTGAAAGAATCAACAGCTGGGATCAACTCTTCTTCAGGAGGTTCTGCACGTCAAAAGAAATTGTCAACAGAGTGAAAAGACAACCCACAGACTTCGAAAAAATCCTAACTAATAAGCAATTAGACAAAGGTTGGCTGACTAGAATACATAAAGAACTAAGATATCACAGGGCCCTCAAATTTAAAGACCCAATTCAGAAATGGGCATCTGAGATGAATACACACTTCTCAGAGGATGAAACTAAAGAAGCGAATAAATATATGAAAAAATGTTCCACATCACTAGTCATCCGTGAAATGCAAATAAAAACAACACTGAGATACCATCTCACTCCAGAAAGAATGGCTATCATAAGGAAATCAACCAACAACAAATGTTGGAGAGGTTGTGGGGAAAAGGGAACACTTCTCCGCTGCTGGTGGGAAGGTACAATCATGGTGGAGGTCAGTTTAGAGACTGCTCAAAAGAGTACGACTAGTAATCCCGTTCAAGCTGGCTATCCCCCTACTGGAAATTTTCCCAGAGGAACTGAAAACATTGTATCATAGTGATATATGTGTAGCTATGTTTATAGCAGCACAATGTGTGATAGCTAAATCTTGGAAACAACCAAGATGTCCATCACATGAGGAATGGTTGAAAAAGATGTGGTATTTCTATATAATGGAGTATTACTCAGCTATTAAGAATGATAAGTTTGAAGCATTTATACTGAAGTGGATGCCACTTGAACATATACTCATAAGTGAAATAAACCAGACACACATATGTAAATATCGTATAGTCTCCCTAG